>OZ023139.1:23077767-23173832 GCA_963675895.2 Styela plicata | reverse complement strand
GTATATTCTTCGGTTGAGAGCTTGATTCGAATGTAGGGTTCGATTTACGGGATAGGAATTTTATAGGATTCATCATTTTTCTCAATTCGCATTAAAAAAAATACTTTGTATTAGAGAACTGGGATGCAAAAGTAAGCTATTTTATTCAATGCAGTTTGTACAGTGACATATGCACTTTATTGGCAAATGTTTTGCAAAGGTTTATGAAAATATAAGGAACAATCAAAACGTAGTTAGTTGTAAAAACTGTAAAATGAATGCTTGATCTACTTTTTAGCCTTTGAACTATTCCTTTAAAAAAGGTAAACTGAGGTGGCACGTGAAATATTTGGTGTCCATTTAGAAACAGGGACCATAGCTTTATTCATAAACTTTCAGAAAGTATTGGATACAAATAATTGAATATCATCCACTAAATATTTTACCTGCACAAGTCTGTCCACTATATCCACCGATACAAGAGCATGTAAACTGGGATCCTCCTTCTTTTGGAGTACATGATCCACCATGTTGACATGGACTGCTGTCACATTTTGAAACTTGAATAACAAACAGACAAATATAAAATGGGTATTTATGCACGAGTGAAGTGAAAATTAAATTTTGAAAATATGTGAAGATTTTTTTTAATCCAAAAAAGTTTGTATATTCCGAAAAGTTATACTGTCTTAGTTGTTTGGAAAAGTATGTTTTAGAAAACGAATATGAATATAGAATAACAAATCATAACCGTATAGCCTAAGTCTATCTTAGTTATTCAGGTAAGAAATTTTTATTTTGATGCATTGCGTGGGTCTAGTGCCTATCATTGTTTCATTGTAGAATAGAAATCTTGTGTCTTTGTTCTCTGGAAAACTAGGAAAATCCATGAGTTTTCTGACCATTCCTAAGTGATAATATCAGATTTGTAGAGGGACATATATTTACTGAAGCTTCAAATACTACACAGTCCAAAGAAGCACTATTATAACACTGAATAATTTTCGGCGCTGATTTATTTACAGGACGTCAAAGATTATTTGTTGAGCGTATACATTGTCATGTGCTTTTATCATCGATCAGGCGTGGTAAAATAATTATTGATTCGATTTATGTTTGAAGTAATATCGAACAGCTACCGAAATATATAACCCGCATATGCATGCAATAAACCCAGCACATAGAGGATAATGAACATTGTTCATGCGTGTACAAGCTCGCTGACCCATCATTCGTGGTTCATATTAATTAATCTATAATACAAAAAGATGCGTTGTAGCAGGTAGTAGAAGTAGGGTAGGTATATATAAGCTGATATGACACGATTTTGCAAAAATCAATCTTTTCTACGCTTATATACCAAGAACCAGAATTTTCGGTAGGAAATGATGATTCAAATCGTAAGAGTTACGGCGGCGTAATAAGCGCCGTGTGGAAACATTTTTAGAACAAAATATTTACTGCACTAAAGAGTTAAAGAAAACAAAGCGAGTAAAAAGCCAGACTTAAAAGTGTAACAATATTTTGCAGTTCAGAATGGTGTAAAAGCGCATGCTTGGTCTACTTTTAAGCTCTTGATCTCTCCTTATATAAGAAAGGTAAACTAGAGTGGCACGTCAAATATTTGGTTTAATTTTAGAAAAAAGAACAATAGCTTTATTCATCCACGTTTAGAGAGTATTGAATACAAATAATTGAATGTCGAGCACTAAATATTTTACCTCCACACGTCTCTCCACTATATCCACCTATACAAGAGCATGTAAACTGGGATCCTCCTTCTTTTGGAGTACAAGATCCACCATGTTGACATGGACTGCTGTCACATTTTGAAACTTGAATAACAAACAGACAAATATAAAATGGGTATTTATGCACGAGTGAAGTGAAAATTAAATTTTAAAATTATGTGATGATTTTTTTAATTTAAAAAAAAATTGTATATTCCCAAAGGTTATACTGTCTTAGTTTTTTGGAAAAGTATATTTTAGCTAACGAATTTGAATATAGAATAACAGATCAAAACGGTATAGCATAAGTCTATCTTAGTTTTTTCGGTAAGAAATTTTTATTTTGATGCATTGCGTTGGTGGTTCTAGGGCCTATCATTGTTTCATTGTAGAATAGAAATATAAAATGGGTATTTATGCAAAGGTAAAGTGAAAATTTAATTTTGAATATCTGTGAAGATTTTTTTTAACTCAAAAAAGTTTGTATATTCCGAAAAGTTAAACTGTTTTAGTTGTTTGGAAAAGTATGTTTTTGAAAACGAATTTGAATGTAGAATAACCAATCAAAACCGTATAACATAAGTCTATCTTAGTTTTTCAGGTAAGAAATTTTAATTTTAATGCATTGCGTGGGTCTAGTGCCTATCGTTGTTTCATTGTAGAATAGAAATCTTGTGTGTTTGTTCTGTGGAAAACTTGGAAAGCCCATAAGTTTCTTGATCATTCCTGAGTAATAAAATCAGATTTTTGTACGGAAATATTTTTACTGAAGCTTCCAATACTACACAAACCAGAAAAGCACAATTATAACGCTGATTAATTTTCGGCGCTGATTTATTTACAGGACGTCAAAGATTATTTGTTCAGGGTATACATTGCTATATATTTTTATCAGCGTTCAGTCGGGGTAAAATAATTATTGATTTGACTTATTTTGAAGTAAAATCGAACCGCTACAGAATATATGACCCGCATATGCATGTCATAAAACCAACACATACTGGAAAATGAACATTGCTCATGCGCGTACGAGCTCGCTGACCCATCATTTATGGTTCATATTTATTCAATTATAACACAAAAAGATGTGTTGTAGCAAGAAGTAGATGTAGTTAGGTATGTATAAGCTGTTATGACGTGATTTTGCAAGAGTCAATCTTTTCAACGCTTACATACCAAACACCAGGATTTTCGTTAGGAAAGGAGGATTTAAATCAAAAAAGGTTATGGCGGCGTAATAAGCGCCGTTTGTAAACATTGATAGAACAAAATATTTTACTGTACTAAAGAATTAAAGTAAACATGCAAAAACGCGTAAGAGGCGACATTTTAGAGTGCAACAATATTCTGCATTTCCGAATGGCTTAAAAATGCATGCTTGGTCTACTTTTAAGCTGTTGATCTATTTTTAAAAAGAAAGGTAAACTGAAGTGTCACGTTAAATATTTGGTGTTATTTTAGAAACAAGGACCATAGCGTTATTCATATACGTTCAGAGAGTATTGAATACAAATGATTGAATGTCAGGCTCTAAATATTTTACCTTCACAAGTCTCTCCACTATATCCACCGACACATAAGCATGTAAACTGGGATCCTCCTTCTTTTGGGCTACATGATCCACCATGTTGACATGGTTTGCTATCACATTCTGAAACTGGAATAACAAACAGACAAATATGAAATGGGTATTTATACACGAGTAAAGTGAAAATTTACTTTTGAAAATATGTGAAGATTTTTTTTTTTTCAATTTAACAAGATTTGTATATTCCCAAAAGTTATACTGTCTTAGTTTTTAGGAAAAGTATATTTTAGCAAACGAATTTAAATATAGAATAACAAGTCAAAGCGGTATAGTATAAGTCTATCTTAGTTTTTCAGGTATAAAAATTTTATTTTGATGCATTGCGTGGGTCTAGTGCCTATCATTGTTTCATTGTAGAATAGAAATCTTGTGTGCTTGTTCTGTGGAAAACTAGGTAAAGTCATGAGTTTCCTTACCCTTCCTGAGTGACAAAATCAGATTTTTGAACGAAATATATTTTTACTGAAGCATCCAATACTACACAGTCCAAAGAAGCACTATTATAACACTAATCCTTTTTGGCGCTGATTTATTTACAGGACGACAAAGATTATTTGTTGAGGGTATACATTGCCATAACTTATTATCAGCGTTCAGGCGCGGTAAAATAAATATTGATTTAAATTTATGTTTGAGTAAAATCAAACCGCTACCGAATATATAATCTGCATATGAATGTCATAAACCAGCACATAAAGGATAATGCACATTGTTCATGCGCGTACGAGCTCGCTGACCCATCATTTATGGTTCCTATTAATTAAACTCTAACACAAAAAGATTTGTTGTGAAAGGTAGAAGAAATAGGGTAGTTATATAAAAGCTGATATGACGTGATTTTGCAAAGATCAATCTTTCCTACGTCTCTATACCAAGCATCAGAATTTTCGGTACGAAAAGATGATTTAAGTAAGAGTTATGACGGCGTAATAGGCGCCGTTTGTAAACATTATTAGAACAAAATGTTATACTGTACTAAAAAGTTGAAGAAAATATACAAAGAAGCGTAAAAGACCACATTTTAAAGTGCAACAAAATTTTGCAGTTTAGAATGGTGTAAAAATGCACGCTTGGTCCACTTTTAAGCTCTTGTTCTTTTCATATAAAAGAAAGGAAAACTACGGCGGTACGCTCCCGAAATTGCACGTTAAATATATGATGTTTTTCTTTAAATTTCAACTATTTTTCATAGAGTTGTCGGAGATTGTATTTCTCAAACCTCGCCTCTTTTCTTTTCCTTTTAATATGTGCAAGCAATAGAATCTGATAACACGAGAAGTTTTTATTTAATTTAAAATAACTATTAAGAATTGTTTTGTCGTAATGGTCTAGGGATTACATGTTGTGCGACACTGTGGCGTTGTTTTAAATCAAGTAACATAGGTTTATTCATATTCGTTCAGAGAGTATTAAAAGCATATAAACAAATTTCCATGCAATAAATATTTTACCTTCACAAGTCTGTCCACTATAACCACCGATACAAGAGCATGTAAACTGGGATCCTCCTTCTTTTGGGGTACATGATCCACCATGTTTACATGGACTGCTGTCACATTTTGAGGCTGGAATAACAGAAAGACGAATATAAAATTGTATTTGTGAATGGATGAAGTGAAACCTTTTATCTTGAAAATATATGTAGATTTTTTTTTTAATTTCACAGCGGCGTGGATAACATACCATTTAGGCAAAGGTGGAATGTTTTGAATGTAAATTTTCTAAAAGCGGTTGCAGCTGTTTAAAAGCAATAAAGCCAGAAAAAATCTAATTGGAAGGCAAAAAATGGAATTTGATATGTGGAAAGATCTGTATTAAAAAGCTGAAATGGGTAATTAAATCCACTAACATCTGTGGTTTTGCACTGGTCATTGTTTGTCGGCATCGGGATTAAAACATTTTGGTTTTAAGATTTGTTTAAGAATTTGTTTCTTAAATAGATGAACACCCAATATGTAATAGGCTTATTGGTCTTGGCAAAAGCCTTCCGCGTTTATATGGGGTTCCATGATGGTCTGAGGCAAATCTTCTCTTTCCAGCAAAGCTAAAAAAAAGGCGAACGCATACCTTCACAAGTTGGTCCGCTGTATCCTTCGGTGCATGTACATGTGTATTTCGGATCATCTTCTATTGGCGTGCATGATCCACTGTTTTTGCAAGGATTGCTGACACATGCGGTATCTGGAAAATGCTTAAACAATGTATGTACAAGCAAAATGATTTTTAGAAAAGTTTATACCTAAGATTTTATAATATATTAGCGCTTCATTAAAGTCATGTCAGGAATCAAAATAACCAACAGCAACGTAGCTAACTTAATTCGTATAAGCTCAATTCAATTTCAAATTAAAGTTTAACAAAAATAATAGTCTCACATTTGTGTTGAAAGAACCCTTTCCGACTTATATTTCATGTATACTGGAGGATGCCAAAAATATAAGACTCATTGTAAGAAAATGAACAGATTTTGTTAGTTCTATATTTTGCGTCAAGAAAAATTATATTGTCAACTAAAATATATCTCTCGTTTTACGTAATGCGTATATTTTTAGTGAAAGCTCAGTATTGTTCATGCAAACTTCCACAATACAGAATTGCTGTTTTAAAATTTTAAAATTTTCCTAATTTTTGTGTACGTGGCAATTAAACAAGCTTATTCTAATCATCTTTTCTAATCATTGAAAATCATATTAAAAAATTAAAAATGTTTTTGTTTAATAAATTTTTAAACTCAGAAAATAACAGAAAAATTGAATTCGGGTGCTCAACAAAGTATAAATGCCAAAACTCTCAACTCGTTCCATTAGAATTTTGACAAATTTTTTTTCTAATGTCGTGATGGACCATGAAGACCGATATTTCATTAGGTGTCATAAATATTTGTTAAAATAAGACATTAAATAGAAACGAAAAACCGATCACATTTTTTATTACCTATCTGGCAGACATATCCAACCGATGATCCGCAAGTTGTATCAAACCATGTATTTTTATTTGCTTTAACGCAATCCTGCCCATTACTTTTTCCACCCTCGCTATTCGCCCTGAAATTAAAACAAGAAGTGGAGATTATATTTTAAAAAATTATTGATTCAGACAAAACTGGACACCATAATTTTGCTTCGGCACGATGCGAAAATTGGTTTTATTCAAACTTTGACTCAATTTAGAATTTGGATAATCAATATTGTATCCATGAATTCTACGTTGACCGAAGAAACAATTTTCGGTTGTCGGAAGGTTATTAACGAACTTTATTATGAAAGATAGACGTCTCTTCAAAAGACATGACAGCTGTTTGCACATTTCAACAAGCTTAAGATATATTTCGTAAATAAATCATCAATATTTTTCCGCGAAAAACATACCAATTTGTGTAACTAGTTTGCATTCCATCTGTCCATCTATATTCACCATCATAATACTTCAATCCGATGTAGCGTTCTCCGGTATTTCTGTAAGAATTACAAGGTATGAATATATTACTGACAAAATATGTCTCACTCAAGTAATACACGCTTATGGTTAAACAAAGTCTATTTGTGTTTCCTTGAACTACACAGAATTCTGATTCAGATTTTCATAAAATTTCTCAGTTGCGTTTGAGCTCTTAAACCAAAACTTTATCTTTATAGAATCGTTTTTTATATAAAATGGCATTGATTTTAGCGAATTTTTACTAACGTTGAAGACTTTTCTGACATTTAATTTTGTTAGTGGTTTTCAAAACTTAAAAAAGTGTCCAGAAACTAAACTTAGAGTCCTTCCCTTTCAACCTTCACACGTCACCCACAGTCACAGATTTTGCGCATTTTGTTATAACGATAAGTGAGGATTTCAAATAGCACTAATCGAAAGTTACGATAGTAAAATTTAATACGTTTACTGAAATATACCATGTTAAATATGAATTATAACATGTTAAAAAATGCTATTTTGAGACCTTTAAAATGTTAAAGGCCCGTCTAGGCCAATTTGTCTTTCAGTGAATTTCTTTGCCAATGTACAGGATGACTTCAGACTCGGTTTTGCCTAATAATATAAATATTTTTGTACAAGTCTCGGCTTAGTATTGTGTGTGTCTAATACATTCACAAAGTCTCTTCACAGATGCTGAAAGATCACAAGGTCAAACAAATGAGAAAAAGTTTTATGATTTATAGTTTCATTTAAATTCATTTAAATTTTTGAATGCTATCAGAAGTTGTGCAGTGATTTCGCCTTACTCAGTTTTTCGTGAAAGGGAAAGCGTAAAATTCGACCGGTTTTCTGCGATTGTTCGCCACTAATAGTAGAAATGTGAATTTTTGATTCACGGAATGTCGTGTTTAAGACTTGCTTCAAGCTCGGGTATTACAACTAGCGAGGCCGTTGTTGTAGGTTCAAATCATGTCGGGAATAGTCATACACAAAAAAGTTAATAAAAAAACTTTCAGAAACCAAAAGAAAAATGATGGTTTGCTATTATGTCCATACATCTACTATGTCCATACATTGGAAATTAAATATCGGTTAGGTAAAAAAATAAATCCCTGGCTTGGAACTGTACACTACATGCTTAAAGAAATTTTCCTTGTGTTTAAGGTGTATTTTCAGCTTTTCTCTCCCAGGATAAGGATTAAACTGACACTCCGATAAATTTGAAAATGAATTCTAACGCAAAAGAAACTTCAAATAAGAACGTTTATTACAGTAACTAGAATAGCTGAGGTAGCCTTATGCATAACCTGAAGCGTGAAATAAAAACCCATTAAAGTATCTTAAAGGCCATTCTGGAAGTTTAATTGTTAAAAGTTTTTCTAAGTTCAGCTTGAAGAGCTTGTCAATATATATTTTGTATGATTCATTAGTTATTCAAAAACAAATTGCAGCTATTTTTTATTAGAGTTTTAATAATTTGATTACGTGATCAATTACAATTGCTAAGCATGAGCGTACATATGAAAAAATGACAAATCAGGAGAAAAATCTATATAATTGGGATCCACTGGCGGAATTTGACGTCAAAAGCTTCTGTAAAAATTTAGTATAAACATTTTCAAAAGTGAAGTCTCTAAAATTACCCATTTTCGACAATGTTCTGATATTCATTTTAAACATGCCGTTTTCGTACACTTAATAACTACAATATCTTCGAATTAGTTTTACTTTCAAAACCCAAAACGAGAACTGGGTATTCCCAATATAGAATTGGCAACCAATATATCAGTTACACGCATTTGTCGATTATCCATCCATATTAAGCCTAATTTGAGCATTCAAAT
This sequence comes from Styela plicata, assembly GCA_963675895.2. Taxonomy (NCBI): domain Eukaryota; kingdom Metazoa; phylum Chordata; class Ascidiacea; order Stolidobranchia; family Styelidae; genus Styela; species Styela plicata. The sequence continues at coordinate 23,165,271 of OZ023139.1, read as the reverse complement.
TATGATGAAATAATATTTCGTGTTTTATGAAAACCATAAAGAATCGATCTAGAAGTGCACCACAGCTTTCCTGAATGCAGCATATAATAAATCTTATATAAATGTTATTTGACATTGCTGTTTTGTTATCTTTTACTTACCAAAATAAATGATTTGATACAAGTATTCAATTTCATTATAAACCCTAATATGTTGGAAAATATACATTCTTAGACAAAGGAACTTCAAAGCACAGCAATGAAAACGAATACCCAATTAAGCCCTTCACGACATCATTGAATGATGATGTTTTTGCATCAACAAGATGTCCATTCCTCAGTGAACATCTACTTCTGGCTGCGGCATTTCCCAATTTTTGATCAAATCGCTCAAGAATATATCCATCATGCAAGGTTGTTGCGCTCGGGCCTTAAAATGTAATTTTACGAAACTTTTAAGGTAGTTTCAAAAACAAAATATTGATTAGATAATTGGAGAATGGGAATTCCGAACGATATTAAAGGATGATGTTTTACACAAAACATTTTCATTTCTATTTGAGCATCTTCTTTTTGCTCTTCATCAAATCTTTCGAAAAATAATTACTGTAGACCGATAAAGATCTGTGATATAAAATAATCACTGCAGTTTGATTTTTCATTCAAGTTTTATAGAAGTATGAGAGGATAACTTGAACTAATTATCATTAATTTTACTTAAACTTACGCGATTGACAGATAAACCATGGTTTACCATCACAAGTTAAATCGATCCATCCTACACCATTAATGCACGCACAGTTTTGGTTTGCATCACTTCCTTCCCCTGATTTCCTTAGATATAAAGTGTATTTTTTAATTGTTGACTACGATGACATGACAATGTCAGTCATTCTGTTCATGACTGGAACAGCTGGTATATCACTACTTTTTACTACTATTGGAATTTCGTAATGGCTTTCAGCATAAATATTTTTTGTATATTTGTATTTGATCAAATTTTATAGCTACATTCAGCTTGCGCTCGTGCTGCTTTGGCAGAATCCATCTGTGGCTTCTGCTTGACACAGCGCGTCGGGGGTCACTGGCAAATCGGATGTCATCTATAGCAGAGATTTTTTATAGACACCTCTTGAAGCCTTTGACTTTGCTCAAGGCCCTGCGGAGCGGTAACATATAGACAGAGAAGTTTAGAATTGCTGGAAAGATCTAATCTTTCCTTGTTCGACTGTTAGTTATTACGTCCGAAGTTGGCGGGCATGGATTAACGAGCAGGACTCGAATCCTAGATCTTGAAACTGAGATGTAAACATGTTCGACGACCAGGCAATCGCACCCGATAGGGTGGGTAGCCTTAGGTCTCTAGGGATGCGGATTTGTCACAACTCACGAGTATTCCTATGTCCCAGGGGATGAGGATTTGTCACAACTCATGAGTATCCCTATGTCACCGGGAATGAGGATTTGTCACAACTCAGGAGTATTCCTATGTCAACAGGGATACGGATATGTCACAACTCATGAGTATCCCTATGCCATCGGGGATGAGGATTTGTCACAACTCATGAATATTTCCGTGTCACAACTCATTAGTATTGCATATCATTGGGGATGCCGATTTGTCTCTAGGGATGCACCCCCGGTGACATAGGAATACTCATGGGTTGTGACAAATCCGCATACCCGGTGGCATAGGTATGCTCACGTGTTTTGACGAATCCGCATCCCCGGTGACATAGAGCTATTCAAGAGTTGAAAAAAATTCGCACCCCTGGTGACCTAGGAATACTCGTGATGTGACATATTCCTGGTGACATGAAGTTACCAACCCTCAACGCGCCCACAAACGCAATCCAAGATTGTATGAAGCCCACAAAAATGCTACATACCAGTTATTATATAAAATTGGGGTATTATCTCTGTACTGCCATTCACTATCCGTTACAGAATATTTTATTCCCATCAGAAAATACTTGGATGCATCGGACCTGGAGTGATAAATTCATATTTTTGTTTAAAACTAAAACAAACAGGCTTGTATAATTTCAGTTTATATTGGAAATTTGTTATAAATAATCGATTTGACTGCAAATTTTATTCTGCATTCGAGTCAATTCTATATCTCAGACAAAATTTATATGTATCTTTCTGAACCAACATGTAACAACTCAAAAATCGTTGGTGTCACACGCAAAAGGTGAACCTAATTTTTCCGCTATGTGTACCAGTCATTGAGCCATTGCTTAAAGTGTCGTATCGCTCCATCATACTTATCAAAAATTTCATTGCTAATATTTGCCGAGATTTGTTTTAATGATAAGAAAATGCTATAAATCTTGCAAGAAGCAAATAGCAAAGAAGTAAAAAAAAGTGGCAACAACATGTAGGAATGTAAAAATTGTGTATTTTTGTACAGCGATTTTTAATAACAAAGCTAAACTTTGATGCTGATGTACCCGGAAGTAAGGATAAAATTGTGGTTGATTCAAATCTGCTTCAAATATTTGAGTACTCCTATACCGTTATCCGGATAGTGCAACATTCGTTCAGTGTAAGTCTACACCAACATACTTTGAAAATACCCACCCAACCCAATCTAATACTTTATCATCCATCGCTTCATCTTTTATTTCAACCAACCAAGCTCCTCTCATCGAACATATATTTGAAGCGACTGTGTATCCATCAACTTTGTAATCAAATCTTTCTAGTAGATTCCCGTTATACATTAACGTAGATGAAGCTGGTTCAACTAAAAGAAGATATTGAAGACTAGCATTTCTGTACTGTGTAAAAGAATTTGATAAAGCAACGTTCGACTAAGAATTAAAAAATTATCATATATATCACGTTCGAAATGTGCAACGTAATTTTGATTATTTCAACATAAATTTTAAACTACTTTAATATGTCTGTTAGAGAAATTACAATGGTGAAAAAAAATTTTTTCATAAAACTTTTTAAAGCCAAATTATATAAATTATAAATCATACGTTCGCGATAATCTTTCAAATTTTATTGCAAATATATGACGGAAGAAATGATATTTGAAAATTATTTCTGTGCTCTTACAGCTTATCTGTTTTACATATTACAAATACTGTTTACTTTCAGAAGCAATGAAATGGAATTATAATGGGACAACGAACGATTTCGAGCAATACTCAAACAATGAAAAATTCTGGTTATCATTTGCTTGGAACGGAGACAATAAATACGCCTAACTAATCTTCACACATTTGAATGTTATAGGTTCGTTTGTTCAATGGAGACGGCAAAAGAAGAAAGTAAAAGTATATATATTTTATGTAGATAGGGATACAGGATAATGACAACTTGACATCCTGACGGAAAACGCAAATCCTTTTCGCGGGTTGAATTCGTTGAGAATAATAATTATAGATTATGAGAAAAAAGTACGATGGTACATGACAAATTAAATATCCTTTCAATTCTATGCTGGTTGGTTGCAGTAATAACCGATTTAGTTATATAATTTGTTGAATGAGTACAAATATTGTCGACTTGTATTTAAAGTTGAACTGAAATCTTGAACATTTTCAGAAAATTGTGAAAAAGCTAAGGCATTGTTTTAGTCAGCATAAGATAATGCGTAAAAGAGGTGTACTTACGTGATTGGCAAACATATTTCCGTGACTGGGTGCAATATATACTCGACCACTTACTTCGTTCTATAGCTGAGCAAGACTGTCCATCTACACCTTGTGAAGCTTCATTACCACTCCTGTAAGAACAATTTCATTTTAAAATTTGTTAAAAAGTTTTATATTTGTTAAAACAAGAAAATACTTACGCGAACAAATAAAGCGATTAACCAATTGTTTATGTATTTTTTCATACGATGTGCAACTATATGCAAAATGCCATGTTGTTGGCATGTATAAATACAATTATAAGTGCGATAACCTTACAGATTTTCTGGCTGGTGTAATGAAAATTAGGTCAAAATAGTTTTTTGTAATAAGCACAATTTCACAATACTTTAGTGCCTTCACTTCTATTGTGTTTCCTCTAAATTGGGCACAAATTCTGCAATTCCATTCACAGTAATTTTCCAAAAGTTCAAAGTTTCCAAATCATTTTTTGGGGTTTTCTAGAATGAGTAACCCTTCAATGTTCTAATAAAAATTGTATTGGTTCTAATATTTGAGAAAACAAATAACTGTGTGCATCCTGTAAGATGAAAAATACGCTATGGTATTAAATAACTCCAATTAGTTTGTGCTAAAAATAAAGAAGATACTTTTTTATCATTATATTAATAGAGAGTGGATATCTTTCTGAACATACCGGAACATGCCTTTAGTGTCATGAACTTGTGTTTCTCGTATAATCATCTATAACTTCCTTGTTTTAATTTATTTGGTGTTTAAAGATATTCCAAATTCAACTGACTGCGATTATTACACAACACAACGATATAGATCACTGATCTTATGAACATATCAAAATGACTCACCACTGTTTGTCAGTAGGTTTTTGGTAATTACTCCATCGCCATTCATTATCAAAGAACTTCAAACCCATGAGGTATTTTTCACTTTTTACTCCTTTGCTTTAAAAATAAGGATGCAGTTCAAATTTTAAACAAGGGATGCAATTAACAATGTTTACCGTTTTAACCCGACGTCTTATCTCCTTTTCGACTTGATCCATATATTGCAAAACCACTGCGGAAAAGGTAAGATTTTCGATCATAGCCCCAAGGCTGTCGGTTACATGGCATTGCCCATGGGTATCCAGCCTTCACTGATTTTAGAAAACATACTCATTCATCAATCTCATCAATTCTTTGCCGGGGTTCGAGCCCTCGTTTATTAGATGTCACGATTGATAAATATTATCGATTTCATTAGCGACGCGACTGTCGCCCAATAACCGTAGCAATCGAAATGGAAATCCAATTAAAATCCAATTCAACTAAAAATTAGTTCACAATGCTATACAGTTATCGAAATTCAGTTACACACCATATTGCGCGAGAGTTTTTAATATAAAGTGAAATGGATCAAATTAGACCTTTCAACTTAGTGACCCCGATCACAAATTGGATGCAATTGCTTTTAGTAATGTTCTCATTTGAATAGCCATTCGATTCAAAGTAATTTAGCTTTTGTTCTCATATAATTGATTTTTTCAAACTCATGGTATGAGACAGGCTTTGCGTTGTAAAATCTGTGATACATCATAAATTTACTGAAAAAATGGCAACATATGGTCATAAATAAACAAAATTCAGTTATATGAAAAGTATCTAAAAATTATTATTATAAGTTTTGCATCACGTTCGAACTAAATTACTAGAAAATTTTTTTGTTTTAATCAACCCTCACTCTATGGGAAGCGAGAAGGTGTAACAAACTCTCTGTTCTCAGTAATATACTAACCGGGCGCGAGTTATGCAAATGAAAATATGCACATGTGACAATTGGAAACTTGAATAAGCATAATTTATTTTCAATACACACCCGATTTCTATTTGTAATAACTTACAAAAGATCTGACGTCGCGTTGTGCAATTCATCAGTTTTTGGTTCAAATAACCAAGCTCCTCTGGCTGTGCATTGTTTCTCAGCTTCTTCTGCACTTGCAACTTCTACATCGAATCGTTCGAATAAATATCCCCCGTAAACCTTAGTTGCAGCTAAAAAATAGTTTGGTTAATTTATCCTTTTGTAGTTTAGGAGATTCTTATACTCGCTATTAACTCTAACCCTTCGTTGCGCAAACTTTAATGAAGTAAATATTTGATTGGAAAAAAAACTGAATAATATTATTTGATTGATCAATGCTTCGTGGTAATATATCCAATATTTAATTTTTGCGCAAAGCATAATTAATTTCATCTGTTCTTTTTTCGCAGTCATAAGAAAATCACCTAATTTCACGCTCACAGCTCAGGTTCGTGTCATAGGACTTTTTGCCCTAGGATTTTTATATTCCCATGATTTGAATATACTTGTATGTTTCCCTTTTTAAATGGATATCAAACAAGTAAGAAGATCGGAAATAAAAATCCGCAATGAACGAAGCAAGAGATAGCGCTTTATATGTAGTCACTTTATTCTATCATAGTGGTTCAGTTTTGTATGGAATGTTTTCCATTTGGTATACAGTGTCTGACTATGCATTTCATGCCTGTTTAGGTGGTTTAGTATTATGTGGAATATTTAATACTTTCTGTCAAAACAAAGAACAGTTTTAAAAAAAAATTACCCTCGTTCGTTTAATAAAACTACATCAATTTGGTTGTCATCCAAATGTGTTGCTTCTAATCGTTAGCTCATAAAATCATCCTTTATACATACCCTGTGCATCTACGAGTCTTCCAATTGAGAGTACGACAATAGCAATTAATATAGTCCGTAAATTCATCATGCTTTAACCCATATTTACATATTAATAATTACCAATGTCAATAATCTTTCAAATTTATAACATAAAGAAAAACAAATGAAATATTTGTTATGCAAATGAAAAACAAACTGTTTCGTCAAAGTATATTCCTGTTTTTGAAAAAATATCAACAAATAATTTGGAACGCTGGGAACATCATGCCATGAAGGCAAACGACGTGAATGAAGTCTCGCATTATTAGTCATTATTTTGGTAAAAATGCGCATATATATGACTTGTTAGCGAGTGCGTATTGTTTTAAATGACAATATTTCTTCTTCAAAGTGTCGTATTTTTTGTTGCTTTTTTCCAAATTCTGTTTCTTTTTATTCCTTATTTTCTTATTGCTTGAAACTGGCAAAAGTGATGACGTCAAAAGCCCACGTCTATTTTTTTTTTATCTTTTCATGAGGGACTTGATCATGATGACAAAGTTGGAGATTCATTTTAGGCAAAATACCAGGTTACGAGGTTATGCCATTAGACCGTCTATGATTTCATTCAAGTAAAAATACTGCAAAAAGCCCCAAACAGCCATAATTGGTCTAAAGCTGAAGCACATATTATGCGGCCATCAGTCCGTTTTACAACATACTAGAACTCTTCCGAAATCAGATTTGTGGATTTTCTCCCAAACGATGGCGACATACTATGTACTGACGCGACTTCTAAAAGTCACATATTTCGTGATATAGAGCATACACAAGGCTGGTCAACGGTTTTTATCTCACAATGAAATGCATCTTGTGCTCACCACAAGAAGTAGTCTAATTGTTTTTATAAAGGTATATATATATATATATATATGCCAATCCCACGTCTACGTACAGATTCCTGAGGCCAATTTTCGTGCCGATTGATTTATGTTTCATACAAGCGTGTTTAAGGCGATGTATTCGGTTGGGCGGTGAAGGGTTTTGTGGAATAGGGAATCGGAAAAACTCTTATAGAATGTTTTCTATCCGTGTTTTGTTTAAATTTTTGAGATATAATATTTAAAGTATTCAAGGTTGATGTAATATTCTGGTTAGAATGCGATTCTTCGAGTACTTTATTCGAGATATTTTATATGGCTATACCAACTGAAGTCATCTTTGAACCACTTCTTATTTTATCCCCAATTAGACTTTAGAGGGGTCTATAGGAAACCATATAGGAACCTCTATAGGAATAACGTCAGGCGCTTAATCAAGAAGTGGTCACCAGCGCGTCCAAAGTCATCCATGGCAGTGGGGAAACGAAGCTTCTGATCATGTCAAAGTACATTGTGGATATATCAAAAACTCCTATTCTACTCTTTGTGGTGAAAATAAAATCTATTCCTCACGATTTATGTTGCAGCGTATTCAGAAGTACATCCTAACCCCTAAAAAGGTAGCAACCAACCAGGAAAAGACCCACTAGCCCAATATTCAAGGACGTAAAAGCTTCTTTATACACAGATTTCGATATCATCATTCTGGGAGGGTGATTACGGTCCAATTTCGGACTAGCGATTACGAACTAGTCGCGCAGTAACTATGTTTGGTTGCTCATGTATGAGTAAGTTCAATTTCTAATTGATATTGAGCAGTGCGATCCATACTTGGCAATACCTGTTTGGGCAAACATTGTACGACTCTGATTTTCATACATGAGTTGACCTAAGCTCATGAAATCAGAACTCCTGGGCTTGTTTAAATCGTTGCAAGAAATAAACCATATAGCCATTCTTTCAAGAAATATTATCAGTATTGGACATCATATGGCCAACGAAACTGCTTCAAATTTACCAATTAACACCATATACTGAACATTGTCTGAAATACTATGTCGTCAAAATGCTACAAATTTAGTATCTAAGTAAACGCTTATTACAAGTTCTTCCGTGAATCCACGCAATTATTATCACAATAGTGCTGTAAATGCTTACGAAACAAGCTCAGCTTAATTCCTTGAACTAATAGAACTTTTGACATTGCTAAGTGATATAATTTTTAAACTAAATAGCATTTTCTCTCAGCTGCCTCCAACACTGAAATAATACCAGTTACAGCATCACGTAATAAAGAAAGCCGAGGCAGCAAATATTTGTTTAGTAGGCATTCGGCATACGTCACACATATTAATGCATTGACACTTGAATATTATATAATGCCTCTATCCAATCACAGAAAATAAACTGAGAATTTGACGACGTTCTGATTTTAGGAAATTGATAATAAATATGGACATTTCGTATCTGTTCGAGGCACAAATTATTTGAAACAGTGATCATGAGATCGAAATTTAAAAACCGAATTGGTTTGATTGAACTTTGAAGAAAAAATATTTTACAAACCTTATGTGTCCTGAATGACCAAGCAAGAATTCAGCAATCGTAGCTAATGTTCACATGTCATCGATTTTGATAATATAGGTGATTTGTGAAGGAAAAAGCAAAAATGCTATGTACAGAGATTATCATGATTCAAAAAAAATGTCTTGATCAGATTCGAATTTTTATTGATTTGATCAATAATCACTAACATGTTTCACTGGAATATTTTCATCTTATAAGTTTCTCAAGCTATTTTTTGTCAAGATTAAGCTATATATAAACAAAAATCACTGTATTTTGGTAATAAGTCAATCTAAACCACAGCACAAAGTAGAGACAACAACCGTTGGTAATCAAATTGAATTTTTTTCAATCGAAAAATACCTGTCGGATATTCACTCTCTATCATAACCGCCCGACAGCCTTTATGAATCTAATTTTAGCAACTTATTTTTCTGTTTTTGCCAAACGGTTCAATACAAACGGTTCCTCACAAAACGCGATAATGTGGGAGGGACCGACATCGGTCAGAAGTCGAACTACTTGGAAGATTTGAATTAGGAATTTTTTGTACAGGAGAATTTGAATCTTGCTGGTTTGTGTTCTTAATACTGTATGTATATGTAAGTTTTTAGTCTCGAGATAGGTTCGGAGGTTAGATAGGTTGAATTAAAATTTATAAATTAAACAATTCATATATTTTGGGTGAACGAAACATACGAAATTAGGACCCTCTAACGCGAACAAATCTTTATAACACTCATTATATAGTACAATGTAAATTACCATATATTGTATTCGTGGCAACAAAGGTCGAGTGCAACATAAATTATGCAGTATATGAATTTAACTTCCCAAGACAAAATAAAACGCAGTCAGAAACCTTACAAGTGTTCGAACAAGCATCCGAGCTACGCATCTCAAAAATATCATTGGTTTAAAAGAGGTTATTTGGAAAAAATTACAAAAGTCTAGAATGTTTTATGTGAAAAATATATTTCGCTATGCAACGTCATCTTCTCGTCGGTTCGGCATATATTTTCGTCTTTCATAAATTTCAATGCAGGCTCATTATAAAAAAAAATGCATTACTTGCTATCACGATCACGACCATGACAAATTTGTAAATTTGACATCGGTCAGAAGTCGAACTACTTGGAAGATTTGAATTAGGAATTTTTTGTACAGGAGAATTTGAATCTTGCTGGTATGTGTTCTTAATACTGTATGTATATGTAAGTTTTTAGTCTCGAGATAGGTTCGGAGGTTAGATAGGTTGAATTAAAATTTATAAATTAAACAATCCATATATTTTGGGTGAACGAAACATACGAAATTAGGACCCTCTAACGCGAACAAATCTTTATAACACTCATTATATAGTACAATGTAAATTACCATATATTGTATTCGTGGCAACAAAGGTCGAGTGCAACATAAATTATGCAGTATATGAATTTAACTTCCCAAGACAAAATAAAACGCAGTCAGAAACCTTACAAGTGTTCGAACAAGCATCCGAGCTACGCATCTCAAAAATATCATTGGTTTAAAAGAGGTTATTTGGAAAAAATTACAAAAGTCTAGAATGTTTTATGTGAAAAATATATTTCGCTATGCAACGTCATCTTCTCGTCGGTTCGGCATATATTTTCGTCTTTCATAAATTTCAATGCAGGCTCATTATAAAAAAAATGCATTACTTGCTATCACGATCACGACCATGACAAATTTGTAAATTTTTGTTTTATACATTTGTGTATTTTCAAAGTTTTTGATGCCTTCCGTTTATTTGTGGACCATGCAAAGCGCATACTAAATAAATTAAATTTCAATTAGATTGTTAAAGGAAATATAAAGATTTTAATAATTTCAATTCAATTAAAAATGTTGCAGGTTTTCCAATATTTTTACATTTGTTGATGGAATAAAACACGGAATAACAAATTTGAAAAGTGTTTTCAGGACACGAGTAGACCTATATCCACAAGGAAACCTAATTTAAATGTTATTTTTCTAGTTCCATTACGATCGTGCCACGGAGGGCATAAAAATGGCAACATACATCACCAAGTAAACATAAAACACTGATTTCTGATCAACAAAACTAACTTAACTGAATGTAAGATCCACTAATCTCTAATTTTCTTATCAACACTGAATTATTTCAATCTAAAAAGGAGATGCGTTTCTCACAGAAAGTGCCTGACGTCATACAAATTTTGTTACCATTAAATACACTTGATTGGTAGTTGGAATATCATGTCCATGTATCCAATCCAGTCCAATCCATGTCATAAGAAATTCGAAAAGAAGGGGAGACAAAAATTGATATATTTTGCGGTCAAATTAGTACATAATAATAGGCGCCTCAGTGGAAAAATTTTCTGATAAATAGCGCTAATATTATAATTTATGGTAATATAATATAAAAAGAGTCAAAAAATGGGGACGGATGTGCAAAAAATTTTTGAAGGTGAGATTTCGGGCAACTGCAAGGCAGTATGGGCTGCAGATTACGTGCACCTTGCAGGCAGCTTTTTTTTAACGGCTCCATATTTAAAGTTTTAATTGGATTGGATTGGATTTAAAATTATTTTAATTACGTCGCAAGTAAGTCAAGTAAGTTTTAAATCGTCACAAAGTCTTTCCTGCTGCAGCAGTACTTCCGATTAAGGCTGCAAGCGCGTAAATGCTTTTGAACATGAACAATCCTTGTAAAAAATAATATTTTATCTAACATGAGCCCTTGATTGTCGCGCCCCGATGGAGCGATCCATCAGTAACTCACACTTAAGAAAGCAATTTTTCTAATTGGGAAAAGAAATGACGGATAATTGGTGAAAATGACTAATGATCTTAATTCTGAAACTTTCAAATAGAAATTTAATTGCCAATAATAGTCTACTGAAAAATGTCTTTCTTCGAAAAATTGGATGTCTTTTCGGTTATCTCTATGTTAGTTAATATTATGAGATCTTCTAATTTAAGCAATATCATCGTTAGGACATATGCATGCCGTTTTTGTTCCAGAGTACTTGAGCGTGTACTTGACTACTCTCAAACAAGTATTACACACCGCGAGCGTTTTGCATGTGTGATGGATACGTGCCTTCGATATCCTCTTAAGACAAAACACAAAAAATCAGCTTGCAACTTACATAAGCTTACAATTGAAAATAAAATGAACATTGCTTGACAGAATCCACCCAACCGACTAAATTCAATTAAATAGCGTCATATTTTGTTAATTTCATTCATCCGCCAGTGAAGCCGTCTATATGCTGCTTTTACTCTCATCTGCCGACAAAACGTATTTAATGTAGAATAACATGCATTCTATCACCTATCACAATCAATATAATTAAAAGATTCACTAATACGAATTTGTGGTGATGATACCGCTTGGTATATTGCACCTATTGCCCTTCCTGATATATATGCGTTTCGATTATCATAAATGACCTTTTTTTAATAGCTTCCTTTCCTAAAACGGTTAAGCACTGACTGATACGTAATATCGAAAGCGGAGGCGGCTAATGTCAAATATTTGTTTTGTACCTATTCGATATACGTCACATATAGATTAGTACATAGACACTCTATTGTAATCTGTGTAATCATTATTTTATTGAAATATTACATAAAGGTATCATAATAAATATATATAGTAATAGATAAAAGATAAATAAATATAAAAACATAAGGGGAAACATGTAAGAAACGCGAGATAATAAAATTGATTCTGAATGGTCTTCATTATACATCTAAACAAGTGAGCGTTCAAAAATTTATATGTTTTGGTTTAAATCCCATGTGCGGAAATTTTTAATGTTTTTGAGTAAAAATTTTAAGATGGTGCTGAATGGTAAAAACTGATGCTTTTGCCGAATACATCTTATCGGGTGGAAAAGACCAAGATAGACCCAGCGAACATATATCGATTAAATATTTTAGAAAAAACTTGAAATGACGTATATTATTAGAGATCAGAATATAATTTAAACTACATCAAATCATGTCAAGGTGATTAATGTCGTCAAACATGCTCTCTATCATAATCGCGCGGCAGCTTTCGTAAACATAAAATTAACAGCTCATTTTAGAATATTTGAATATTTATCAGTGTATTTTAGTCGTCGTCTTTGTGATAATGAAAAAACGGAATTCGAATCGTATATATTGTTTTATTGTGTTAGATGTGTCAACTGTGTTTTACAGAACTTCGCCTTATGAAAATCTGTCAGTCAAAAGAAAAAAAGATAATGGTAACCTGGCTCACCCATGTTGGGAAATGTTCTCCAAATAGTTTATGTAAACAATTTAATCTTATAATGGCAGACGTAGGGTGTACGAGATAACCGCCTATATCAATGCGATTTTGTTTTAAATTTGAAAGAATTCATGATATTGGCAATGATGCTCATGTCAAATATCACCCCCGCCAATTCATTAGAGCTCTTAATTCCAATTTGAGATATTAATTGCTTAGGGTGCAATTGGGGGTGGGCAATTAGATTTGGTGATTCGAATCGATTCGAAGTACAATTTATACGAAGCAATCGTGAATCTGTTATAGGAACAAAAACATGTTAAATGAAATAGAATTTTTCATTTTTAACGGCAAAATGCAATCGATTTTGGTCAAATTTGACCAAAATCGATTGTATTTCATCGTTAATATATTTGCTCTTAGACTGGAGCGTAATTAAAAATACATCGCTTTCAAGTCTGCCTATGCTTATATTTATAATTTGCAAATTTGAAATGTCTAATTGCCATAATGTAGACAATGAAAGTAATAGAAAAAATGAAATATTTATTAGTCAACGATTCGTTCCGATTCAAAAAAACATTTTCGAATTAGATTCGAATTCCAGATGATTCGGTTTTACCCAACCCTAGGTGCAATTGGTGGCACTATATTGTGTATTAGCTCGTTGTCATATGCGCAGCGGTCAATCAATGCAGCTTATATAGTTTTGGCGCAGTCATAAATTTGTGACCTGATTATAAATGATTATGTACGACATTATCTCAGATTATTTATAATCTATATTTTTTAACATATATCTTGGCAAAATGTACATAAACCCATGGTCGCATATATTTGTTGCACATATATTTGCAAGAAATCACCATGCTAAGTTGTTATTTGCATATTTTAAATATTCATATGCATGTATGTTTTTTTTAAAAAAAAGTGCTATATATATAAAAGAATAAGTGAACACTCATATTGTTTGCGCTCAATTCTGTAGTAAGCAAAGCGTTAAAAAATATCCCAAACAGAAATTTAATTATTACGATCATGCGCCATAGATCGACACCGTCCAGATGGCGGGTTCAATCGGTCACACATGCTCAACAATTATGCGTGACTGGGATAACTCATGCCCGAAATATTGTGAGTTTGGAATGAATGTCCAGTTTTCTTGTGTATTAATCAAGCAAATATTTAAAAAAGATCTTGCGATATACATTACAATCAAGTCAGCCATTGATGGCGCTTGCTTGGCTAATTTATCATCCATGTATTGCTGGCTTGCTCAAAAGCCGCATTTTGGAAAAATGGTGGTTTTGTTGATAAATATTTGGTGTCAGAGTAAGAGTATGTTTCATAACGGGTGTTTGAAATATAGCAGTTTCAGAAATTTTACGAAAAGATATGTCAGTCCGAATTATAAATCTCGAAGAGTATTTTCATTACTACGCATCGGATTTTGTTTATCTGTTTGCCAGACAAACGGTTATTTGAACATACTTGATAGACATAGATAATGAATTCACTTCACAAAGTGTGTTATCTGCGACTCAGGCCTCAAATCTGTATAATACTGCGAGAATGTTTACAAATTATATATAAAAAAAGGATTTATTGGTTATCATGCTGGCATTTCAGGTTAAAGATTTCGACTTCAAGTCCCAGCAAGTTACCCCGTGGTTAGTTAAAGGATGTAATACATTTAGTAGATTCCTCCGAATATGGAAGATAATATTTTGGCAAAAGCACTAGCCGTGTCAGTCTATAAGTTGCATTTGGTACAGTACAAACAATTTTGAAGCTTTAAATAACATTGAGAAATTTCAAAAATTTCACAGGCAATTTATATGTTAAATATGGAAATAATAATACCATCATCAATCAAGTTATTTTTCATAATTTCTGCATGAATAAGATGTCAAATTTGACTAATATCTCATGAATTAATCTTACTGTAATCACAATCATATAATGTTTCAAGTTAAATACAATTGTACATTTTATTCATTTGTAATTTACCAGTGAAATTTACAAATTTTTACGCAACAGATTAATCCTATCTCAAGTATGCCTATAAAAAGTAAATATTTATTATCCATCGCTCTCAGTGTGTATCAAAGATATCAGTGTTAAATCAGTTAGCGTTTTAGTTCAAGACCCAATCGAATTTGTAAAATTGTTAGTTGATATTGTTGATATGTATTGTGATTTTGTGGGCAAATGTATGATTATTCTTATGTCTAGATTTAGAATCTTTTTTTAAAGCATCAATTTCTTGCCTAATATCGATTTAAAGAGGAAATTTAAACAAACGTCAAGTCAACGTTCATAAATTTGATATTGCTGACATGCATTATAATTATGTGGGAAATAAATTTTGTATGATAAGGTTTATACTTAGAATCTCGAGTTTTAGTTTCACGGCGAAATTCTCCTTCCTATACGGAGTTTTTTGGAGTGTACATTAATAATGCGTTATTAATATTTTTAATTGTAAGGAATACATCAATACTCGTAAAGTTGACAGCTTAAAGTCAGATCGATTAATGAAAATATTTCACCAATATTTAACTTGGATTTCGAATATCGTTTTATGCGATTAGTCAGTTAAAAAGGTCGTGGAATATCAGAACTTTCGTTTTTGTATTTTGAATAAATAAACGTTCGTTAGATATCCAATTGTTTATTACATATTTGACACACAACTTTTTACATTTAAAATCTTGTTGCAGAACTTGTATGGGTATTTTGTGGAAGTCGAGGTCTAAGTGAACAAGAACTAATCAATTTTTACCTATAGTTACTGCGGAACTTCAGCGTTAGCAATCGTCTTGCTATTTTTTTTAATAAATTCCAATTTATGCAAAATTGGACAAAGCTTCGGAACAAGCTTATGGCGACCACTGATATAACAAAGTACTATATAAAATACAAAGTCAGCTTTGTACCCAACCCAACATTCCTTGCATACCTACTTTTATAGTAGAGTGCAATGAGTAGCATTTACCCTGATTACAGATATAACTATGCTACTTCTCGCTAGCAGATCTATTTATGTGGCATTGATGTGTGTGTGTTATATTTGGCATTTCGCTACCTGTAGGAATTGAAATGACTATATGATCGAAATAATTAGCAAGCTTTCGATCCTGAAAAACTTCTTTGCTTATGGGACTTATAGGAATGTCCATCTATTCTGCATTATTCTAAGCCAAGTAAGCTTTCCAGTCTAAGACAGTTGGTCGATATTGTATTAAAATAAACCCAAATTTTTCCTCTTTAAACTGAGGCGTTTGAAATTGAAAACGTACAGCATATGCATCGATTGTGTTTAGCCTTCTTCCTGTTCCACATAAAGGATAATTTGGACTTTGATAACCTCAAATAAGCTTTCGACTGGATTTTTGCATGATAGGAAATAATGAATTATTTCAACTATAATCTATAGAAGCTTCTAATTATTAAGTGTGATATATTCTGCTTTTTTCTGGTGAACAACGCATTCTATGAATTTATTTAACGCAATTAGGCAAGAATATTTTTTTCGTTTCGTCGTTATTATTGATTAAATGATGTAATTGAATAGCGTACAATATTCTAAAAGAAGATTCGACCACCAAGTTCACCAATGAGTAACGTATGATGTTTTTATTTTGAAGTTTTCCCAAATTTTGCACTCGAAATAGTTACTTCAGCCGTAGTCTCTCTAAATTATGTAGTCATATTTCTTTAAAAAATACTTTCACATTGTTCACATTGTACATTAGATAAAACCTTTTTATAATCCAAGTAAAGTTAAACAATTTGAAATAAAACTACACTTAAACGTACAATAACATGTAAAAATATTCGTAATTCTTTTGGTGTATATTTTGTACGCTTTTATTGGCATATATACATATAATCAGGTGTGTAGGTAATATATGCATTTGTAGGATGAGAATAAACCTTTTATTTGCTGTCGTTGGTGTTTTTTCGAGTGTAAAACCCGTGGAACTACAAGGTAAGATTATTCAATTTTGCATCATAAACATTCTGTGTAATAAAATTAAAATGTCATTTAACACTATTTCCTATTGTCTTAATTTTTAATAATCAATAGTAAAATTGATAAAACTTTGTCTAACAAAAATGATATTACTCGAATCCTAAATATCTATTCAAAATCCTAATCAATATTATGATTATGCAAATGATATGCAAAATTCAGATCTAACCTTATTAAAAAACAATATTTATATGTTTATAAAAAGCCTAAACAAAAAATATTGCCTTCTATAAATCGAACCACTAAAATAAAACCTATTGTGAACATGCTTCTACTGTTGCATGTATTTAAAAAACTATAAACTGTAGAAGTTTAACACTTATTTCAGCCAAATTCATAGTATACGGGGGATATTTGTTTGAACGATTTGATGAAGAAGTTGTTAGCGCAGAGGAAGCTGAGAAGCAATGCACAGAAAGAGGAGCCTGGTTATTTGAACCAAAAACAGAGGATTTGTATAGTGCAACATCTGATCTTTTGTATGTTTAACAGAATTTTATTTAAAAGATTGCAATAAGCTAAACTTCAAGAATTCTTCAAACATATTGTTTCTGTACTGTCCTAAAATACTAGGAATCAGAGCCAATTTTTTGTCTAAATTGAAAATGGTACCACATGCTTTATCGATATAAAATTTTTTTAAAACTATATATTGTTTAACTTATATATGGATGCTCCAGGCATTAAAATTCACAATAAGTATATTTGCATCTGTATCCTTCTTTATTTGGAAATATGAATGCAGAAATTCAAAGTGGCAAACCTTATTTACGCGGGCTTTAAAGCATTTTTTTCGTAACTCATAAGATCACTAAAAGGAAACGAAGGAATAGATGGTTTTATTATTGATTATACCACTCAATGCAATAGTAGTTACTGTGTATGATGTTCTCCGCTTGTGCAGCCTAATAGTACATTTTGTAGTAAATTTTTGCAATGTAAGTGACCTTCATTTGCTTTATTTAGACAAATCTTCCAACCTCGGTTAGTAATAGTATTTTACTTCAAATTCGCACGTTCGAGAAACATAGAGAATAACCGCATTTTTTCTTTTCATGTACAAAGTGATGGAGTGAAGGGTGAAAGATATCTCATGGGTCTGAAGTACATCGAAAATGAATGGCGATGGAGTGATCACGCCATACCCAGCTTCTCACAATGGTAAGAGTGTTTTTTATATATTGTTTTTTAGGATAGTCGCATTATACAATACGTATGTAAAACACCAATACGTATGCACCAACTCAAAAATAACAGATCTTGAGTTAGATAGCTTTTTGGTAAAAAATAAATAAAACTTATATTGCCAGTTTTAACAAAGGATGTCAAGGAATTTATGATATTTTGGCTTTAACACCACTTCCGTACATAGGAGCAATGGAAACGAAGCTTAACAAGGTTCTGCTGGAGAGAAGTGTTCAAGCATTCAATATGATGAATGGTTCAGTATATATTGCAACGATGCACGAAGATATGTATGTCAATCACGTGAGTACAACATACCCTGAAAAACATGCGAGGGCAAATATTTTATTGCATATTTTAAATGGGTTCTCAATCTTTGCGATGAACACTGATCAACGCACATTTTGATTTGCCCTATAATACAACTTTTGCGTGTATGACGATTTACAGCATTTTTGTGACCCCTTTTTGTAGTCCCACAGAATCAGAAATATATAAATTACACATCTCTGTAAAACGACAACAGCGAACTGAAATTTCTGAATCCTGAATGTACAGCCTGGAACCAATTGTTCGATTCCCAAAACATGTATAACTAAAAAATGCGCCATTAAATTACGTAAACTTGTAATACTTGTAATTCAGCCTATTTCAACGACGACAAAGACGATTTCGACGAGTATCTTGCGTAGATATATTAGAACTTGTGGGTTTTGCGTAGCTTTATGCCGACAATAATATTTACCTAATTTTATACCTGTTTCTACCAGTTCCATTATCTGATAAGATTTTTTGCGACTGGTAAATCAAATATTTGTTTGCCGATTGAAAATACGTTCCTAAACTTTGATTATGATTGGGTCTGGGCAATTTAGTTCGACGATTCGATGTTGTTAGGGTGACAAGCTATTTGACGCGTTCATATCCAATCAGATTTTTTTACTTTATTAATCTCATGCCACAGGAGGCCCTCGCCATGCCGTCGCGACCCATCAGTGTCTCATGCTCATCAAAAGATTTTTTTATCAATTTTTACTGGGTGTAAAAAGTTAAAACAAAAACATGCATAGAGAAGACAATTTTGTGTCGCAAAAATTCAACCAATCGATTTCAATATTTTGATCTCAAATATTATCGGTAAAAACGAGACATTCTACGAGAAATCGCACCTCATCTCAATTTCAATTGATTCGGACTTGACCAACCCTAACTATGATACATTGTAATAGGATTAGGGCGTGAGAAAAGACATATCGAGCATAATAAATATTCACTTTATCACATAAGATTGTCCTGGCCAACTGCAGCTAATATCATATTTTTAAAATCTGCCTGACAACAACTAGAAACGAATAAGATAAATTGAAGCCTCCTTTATACAATCAAAAAGATCAGTTATATGGAATCAAAATTTTATTGCAAAATCCTGTGATATGGACAGTTCTTCGTAAATTTGGTAACATTTATATTGATGCATTTCATCTATTCACACAGTCATTGTGTAATATTGTTCAAAGTATCTAACTGTGTTTTTATATAATAGTTATTACTCAAAATAATTTTTGTGTGTTCTGTATGTTAAAAATGAGCAAATAATCTCTTTTCTTGTTTATATTTAGTTCAACCAGCTTCATCTACAATAATTTATAACGGGAATCTTCTAGAAAGATTTGATTTCAAAGTTGATGGATACACAGCTGCTTCTAATATATGTTCGATGAGAGGAGCTTGGTTGATTGAGATAAAAGATAAAACATTGGACGATAAAGTATTAGATTGGATTGGGTGAGTAATGTAAAAGTAAGTTGGTTGAGTACAAGCCAAATTCAAATCCATAGATTTGGGCCGCAGCATATTGGTAACGATCGAGGAACGGTTAGACAACAAAATCGGTTCGACATGTTTCTGCAGTATTTCATTGAATCTCATCCTTGTGTGGATGCTTCGCTGGTTCTCTATTGATACTCATTATAGTTGGCCGATTCTATATGAATTTTTCTGTAAAATATTTTGTCGATAGCATCTCTTATCTTATTAATCTCACTCCTTTACATGCGCAGTCTCATTGTTTCAGATAAATGATTTATTAAAGAATCGTTTTTTCAAGAAGTGCTAATTTCTTAATAAAATTTTTTGAACATCTGTATTATATACACGATACAACAATTATTTCTCCAGGTATAGCGCATCCCAATATTATTTGTTGGGAATAAGATATTCGGAGGCGGATGCTGAATGGCAATACAGAGATGACACCGAGATTATCTACAGTAACTGGTATTTAAGAGATTTTGTACATGCCTCAGTTACATTTTTATTTGTAATTCTTGAACTTATGATAAGGCTAGATCGGTAAAAACGACAAATATTGCCAATGAACCGGTAACTTAGTGGTGACGAATGAAGGTACCATTGTGTGCACACAAGCAAGAAATTATAAATTAAAGATTATCATATTTCCTGAATGATAAATTTAGAAGAATCTGGACAAAATAAAGAAATGCGCGCTTTCCTAAATTTTAAATATTTTGTGCCCATCAAGCCACATTACCATGCTTGAAAATTAAGGCTTATGAAATGGTACCGTGTTAAACTATTATTTACTTTGCAAAGACGTAATAGAGGGCGAAATAATCGTTTGCCCAGCATGCTCAACTTCTGATAAAATTATGATTTGTTTTGCAAGTGTAGAGATGGGCAATATATTTTACAATTTTTCGATTTTGACCTGATGGAGTATATCACGACATGGTGTCATAGAACTAAATTTATGTTTCGGGGCGAAGACTTTAATTATCGGCAACTTTCAAAAATATATGGACTCTATTCAAATCCGATTTCAATTTTAAAACCGTTAGTAAATATTTCCCGTTTGTTATTTATCTCTTGTCAAAATGTCAAAATTATATTAATATTAAAAGTCATATTAAAGGAATTCGGAAAGGAAACCAGATCACAATTGTGCGTGTATCAATAGTGGAATATGGGTTGCTGTATCTTGCAGTGGTGAATACCAATTTATCTGCCAAGCATGTAAGTTACGCATTTCACTACTAGGCTAGAATTATATAGTATTTTTTTTTATTTATGAAAAAATACCACACCTAATTTTAATATTATTAGGAATAATTGACGTCCACTAATGTGGCAATGAACTAGGTAAAATATAAAACTAGCAAATGCACCCTAATGGAAAAAGCTCTTGAATGACTGTACCCAGTGACCCGCGATAGGGTAAAAGCATCTATCCACAAATTATCATTTCTATTTTAGTCGTTTTCACCGTGCCAGCGCAATAGCGGTTTTGAAAAAGTTCTCACAAATCTCGTTACTGTTCAAAATGAAATAATTGTTTTGTTTTAAGATCCGGAAGAAATCAGTTATCATGACAATTATGTTCTCGAACGATTTGATCAACCACTGAGTAATGCAGCAGCCAGAAGTAAATGTTCATTGAGGAACGGACATCTTGTTGATGCAAAATCATCATCGTTCAACAATGTTGTAAAAGGCTTGATCGGGTATTCTCTTTTCTTTGTTCCGCCATAATAGTATATAGACATTAGGGTAATTTGTCTCCTATCAATTGCAAGAGTAAAGAAATAATACGTGAGTTGAAGGACTTTCTTCATCGTTGTTGTGAATTTTTATGGATAATTTCCCGCTTTTGGGAAAATTTTGCAATAAAGAAATAAATAAGTATAACCATAGTAATCGCTTTTAATTTAGTGAGTTAATATTAATATGCGCTACAATCTTGAATAATAGTTCCAATAATATGCTAATATTTAGTCTTTCCTCTGCATAACTTGCATCGACCGCAAATATTTATATGTGCACGCCGTTTATCACGCGTGGTTGAGTGCACTTCCGACATCGAACCAGGAATCGTTTTGAAGTTCACTTCTAGGAGCACTCGTTTCATTTGTTTGACCTCCTTCCGGTGCATCACTTCAGCCATTTTCTTTGTGTGCACCACCCTTTAATGAATGCACCATTTGCTTTATTCTGTTATCATGCAGCACTTGCCCACACGTTTGTGTAGACGTACCACTCGAATTACAAAGGCATCATTTGAGGTAACATCCATTAACATTGAACGATATTGAATAGAATAAAAAACGATTTATCGTCAAATAAAAAAGTTTTGCTGGACTAAATATTTAACAATAATGCTTTGATATCGTAACAGGAATACCGGCGATCGTTACATTGGATTGAAGTATTACGCTGGCGAATACCGATGGACAGATGGAATGAAAACTACTTACACAGCCTGGTTTGTTTCTTTTGTATAATATTTTGCGTTTTAAGTCAAAACGAGAGCTTAGAATGTAAGGTAAACATTGATGTTTTCTTTTGAGAAATTGTAACGAAGTCCATCAAGACTAATCGATCTATTTTGTATTGTACTTTACAGTGAGCAAAACATAATAGAGTATGACAAAGAATATATATATTTATAGAATTTTTCTGAACGAGTGTTAGTATTAACAGGTTAAATTTGGTAGTAAAAATGTCAAAATATTTTCACTTAAATATTGCATTCACACATCATGAGGCACTGAATAAACAGTCATCTTCTCCAATGTTGATATCCAACTATCTGATCTCTTCACTTCGTAATAATCAAGGAGCGCTCAACTATCGGGATATTTATATAGATAGATTCGTATTTATGGTGTGAATGACGTCAATTTTCCTCATTTTTCTATTATTAGAATTTTTACACAAAAAATCAATGTTTTGCTGTGTAATATTCTACACATAATAATTTAGACTTAGTCCTTATTAAATTGTGCATTGAAGTGTTCGGCGCTTTGCAAGACAAGTTTCACAATATAATGTTCACCGTTGAGTAACAACTGAAAATAAGCAAACTTCTAAGATCTGAGATATTTTCTAAACATCCATTATAATACCAATTTTATTTGCAGGGCCAAACTCGAGGGTGATAAAAACAATGGACTAAATTGTGTTAAATCAAATAATAACAATTGGTTTGATACCGTTTGTGGAACCCCAATTGGATACATCTGCCAGGCCGGTATTGTCATCACCTTAATTCATTTTTCCAAATAATTTACTGATTTTAACACCAGAATACAATTAACTACATTTAATAACCAATAACAAGAAGAGTCATCGTTAAAATGAAAGATGATTGGATATAAAGCTGAAAAATCATGCTACTGATTCGTTACTATAATTTTAAGAATTCCATGCGAATATGGATACGATTCGTGAGGTCTCACACACAAACTGTCCCAGCAACAGAAAAATACTAGTTATTCACAGCACTTTACCATAACGGTACAGTTTAGGATATATTCTGGTTAGAATGCAATTAATGGTACTATTGTAGTAGTTCTTTGCGATATAGTGAACGCTTGTTGATTTCTTTTAGGTTCTGTTCCCCGTCGCCTTGCAGAGTGAATTTCGATCAAGCAATTTTAGTTGAACACAAAAACAATACTAACTTTGAATTCCTTTCATCATCTTGGTGTTTTTCTAACAATTAAAATGTTAATTAACAGTCACGCGAAGAAATTCATAGACAGGTTATTTATTGTTATAACTAACAAGAAACGCCTGGAAACATTGAACCTCATTATACCATCGAAACTTCTTCAAATTAACGCATCGAAAAGTTGGCTTAAGATTCATTCCTTTGTAGATAGCAAATATTGCGCCGCTGTTACATAACTTCTATTTCCCACTATTGTAATCTGCTTTTACCAATTTTGAAGTTGATAATAAGTTGGTTGTTATATTGTATTCTTCACCAAGATTTGAATAGAGTAAAAATGTTGCTAAAAGGAATCATAGAACTTCATATACCATTGTTTGGTTGATACATTTTTTTTAAAAAAGAGGGTTTTTATTTTTATTTTTTTTTTTTATAAAAATTGGTATTTAATTAAATTTTCAAATAAATTTGAATACATTGGTTTAGTATATGGGATATATTTTTCGGTAGAAAATTATTGCCTTTTCAAATAGCTACTTCATACCTAACTAAACAATATGTACAGAGGAAAATACATTTATAGTTATCGATAATCGTTTTTATAATATCTCCTCATTTTAGTTTTTATTTTATTTATATTCTTTACGAATCCAGCTCCGTATTGTGAATTTGGTATCAGTGGAATGGTCAATCTATGCACGAATGGTGGAACTTGTAATTTTGATCATCGTAATTCACCATTCTACACATGCACTTGCCCTAATAACGGATATTATGGAGATACGTGTGAAGGTATTTAAATTCGTATATCTACATATATAAATAAATTTTTTTTTCAGAATTATATGTTGACATGAACACAGGATTAGCAACATCAAACAAAATTGTACCAGTGATTGCACTCAAAGATGAACCATCCTGGAGACGTCAGAATGTTTATAACTGTGAAGTCGATATCGACATAAATATTGAACATGTATAGAGCATCAATAATTTCTATATAAGTACATACTGAGTCTTAATTTAATCATGACACCATATGAACTCCCGTTTTTCAAAATACGCAAGTAGGAGTTAGTGGCATCTGTCCTGGGCAATCTTCTGCCGCTTCATTTAATATAAGCTTGTCTTACACTACAAAGTGAATAAAAAATCTAGGATATTTTTTGTCTTCAGATGGGTATTGTAATTTCCATATCAGTGGAATGCTGAATCCATGTCAAAATGGTGGAATTTGCAACTCAAATCCCGGTACTACCCCATTTTACTACTGCACTTGTGCTAATAATGGGTATTTCGGAGATGCTTGTGAAGGTATCTTTTATGTATTCTAAATAGGAATAAAAACTTTTCTTCAAATTTAACAAGACGTAGGTCCATCATTGAAACATATTCATAGACATTCATAAGCAATGAAATATGTCACATTTATTCAGATTTATTTGAACTTTCCCCAGAAAGGTTATTTTTTGGATTGTATTTCACGATTGCTGATGGAAACAAAATGACTCGTTTGCAAACATAATAAATTGAAAAAATTTTTGTTATGGTTGGTAGAGCGATGCGACAAGTAACGGTGTGACGACGAGACAACGTGGCAATTTGACGACGAAACGACGACTGAAATGAGACGATGTTACGACATGGTAATCAAAATGCGAAAACCTAAATGAGGATAGTGTTCTCATTATAAAAAATTGATGCAAGTTCCAAGAATATGTGCAAAGATGCAAAGATCAATACGTAGCGACGTAATGAACAGCTTTAAAGATTGTTTATAGATATTTTAGCTTATATTATTCGATATATATGACATAAATTAAAATGATATATAATGAAACGAAACATGTTCAGTCCAACAAAAAAGAAAATAATAAAATAAATTCATTGGAACAGTAGGATTTTTGTAATAGAAAATATCGTCAAATATTGGTTGTCACATCGTCACGCTAACTTCAGGTATTTACAATCTTATTTATATTTATTAATCACCAAGAGAAAATTAAAAATTCAGCTTCATACTGCGACTTTACAAACAGTGGAATGAGTAATCCGTGCAAACACAGTGGAACATGCAAGTCCTGGATCAGGCAACTCACCCTTCTACACCTGCACCTGTGATAACAACGGATATTATGGAGATACTTGTGAAGGTATTTTTCCGTAAACTGTTTTATATAGCATTTGTGAGTTTGTACAACAGAGGGTATGTTGTCGGTTTATCCGAACTGTTATTTGAACATTAAATAATTTGGACGTTGATAACATTTCTATGTATTCTGCAAGTAACGACCTATTTTGCCTGGTTGGTATCAAGGATCTTTTTTCTTAATAAATTTGATTTTATTTTATCTTGACATAATGATTAAATTTTGCATATTAAATCTTTAATATATAATTATATGTTGTTAAATTTGTTATTTATATGACACCAGCACAATACGTAGAACCTTTGCGTATACTGTGCATAATTGACGTGTCGGCTTAATGGCCGTCTCATGTGGACACCGTAGGTTGAAGATCACGGCGAGCCCGACTTGTTAATCTATGCTCACCGCTTAACCCAGGATGTATTAACTTGAGTATGCTGAACCGAACCGGAAAAATCATATTTTTCTAACAAATCTAACTCTATCCGTCCATAAGTGACTGTCGGTGCAGGACCTAGGCAGGGTGATCCAACTCAAGGAGTGGCTATAAAAATACTTCGTGGTCCTAAAAAAAAGTCCAATCTAGTATACTTATTGAAACTAACAAAATTGTACCGAATTTAGCTCTATACTGCGACTTTACAAACAGCGGTATGGCTAATCCATGTAAAAACAATGGAAAGTGCAATTCTAATCCTGGATCTGCCAATTCAACATTTTACACCTGCACTTGTGCTAACAATGGATATTACGGATATACTTGTGAAGGTAACTTTGCTTAGAGTTTTTTTGCTAGTTTTTCATATTGCGATGATGCGAGGAATTCCATTCCGGATATAGTTATGAATGTTGATAGCTACCTTTCGTTCAATATCAATAATATTAATCCTTTATGTTATAAAAAATTTATAAAAAATTTTCTGATTTTTTTTCCTCTTTCGAAATACTTCCAACTGGTATTTCTAGTAAGAAATGTTAAAAATGTCTGAAATGTCAATCTTTTAATTTTATTTTGTTGATATTAATGAAGTAATCCGCAAAATTCCATTGTTGTGCCATTATGAATTGTACACAATCAAATCACATCGAACAAGGCTCACAGTCAAGCGTTGTCGCGAGTAGTTGGATTTGTAGTCAAATTCGTGGTCTCCCCCTTTCATCGAAAAGATGCATGTTCTTCTGTAGTTCTCAATTTGCCCTACATTTTGATGTCCGATATCGATTATTAGCGTTATTTTGGAATCCATTCGAGTTGGAAAAATGTTATTTCCAAAATACAGTCATAGTTCTTGCACCCCGTTGAATAAGTGGACACTTAAATGTACAAAAAGTTAGCGAACCAACCTCTCAAACCGGGGCAAACGGAATAGGGTGAATTGTTAATTAATTAATCGATAAAATATATTTGAATAAGTGCTGCCATAATCGTTGCAGTTTATCCAATCATTGCAATATTCAGCAATTATATGAACCAAATGCTAAATAAATGTTGCCTTTTTTAGAGGAATACTGCGACTTTAATATTAGTGGAATGAGCAATCCTTGCCAGAATAATGGGACTTGTATCTCTAGCCCTTACGCCCCACCATTCTACATCTGCAATTGCACCAACAACGGATATTATGGGGATACGTGTAACGGTATTTTTACTGATTTAATTATATTTTAATTAAAAATTCTCTATAGCAAAAGTGTTCAAAAATAACCAAATAATTGCCCCTGATGTCAATTATCCTGCATAAATTGTATAAAATTCAACTACTAGGGCAATGACTAAATGAGTATATATTAAAATAACTAGTTAACCCACTTATTTATATTCTATACACATTGACGCAAGCAGATGTAGTGGAACCAACCCAGAAGGGGGTTAGATTCGGGAAATAGGGAAATATTTCACTATCTATTTTGTTAATTTCATCTTTTATACACCGAGATCCTAAATAGCTTAAAGATAAACAAGTCATTTTTTTTCCTAAATTAACAATCCCTGCATATGCTGTTATATATTCAGATCAATATTGTGACTTCCCGAACAGTGGAATGGTTAATCCATGTAAAAACGGTGGGACTTGTATTTCTAATCCTGGATCTGGCAATTCACCATTTTATATCTGCTCTTGCGCAAACAATGGATATTATGGAAACACCTGTCAAGGTATTTATGCGTGATTAACCCCTTCAATTGATATAGTTTCTACGAAAAGACCATGTGGATATATGGACTTATACAAAATTGGCTGAAATTTATTAACCTTGACATGTCCTTGTATTTCTTTGCTTTGTATATTTATATTTGTTCCATGATCTGCTCCCAATTTTGGTTTCATGTATAAAGCATTTTAAAAAGAAACAACATCTGAACAAATTGGCAGCAATTTTAATTTAGGCCAAAATTATTTTTTGTGAGAATAGGTAATTCCAACTTTTTAATTTAAAAAACTATTCCACTGCTTTTTTGATTGTGTACCCAGTATTTTGGGCTTTGTAGCAAAATATCGGGATGAATTCAATTCATTGAGCTAAACCCGATAAACGCATGACCATATGTAATTATTTCGATCAACAAAACATCAAACATACCACAAACGGAACAGAAAATATCCCATTTAGCAAATCTCGACAAGAACCCACGATGACTACAAATTAGTTGCTGGGTTACATATACTGCAAACGGATCCAAAACTGCAAAGACGCAAAGTAAGGATTTATAATTAGTCCCGGCTCCGCTGACAAATAACATTTTTAAACATTGTTTAATACGTATTAAAAGCCCTAACAATTATACGATATTTTGTTATTTGGGATGTCAAGTGCCAAAAATCTTGTATTTGATGTTTGAGATATCTGACCTTATCTGAGTTTTTTCTTATCGAATATTTTCAAAGTTGCTATCAACAACATGCCGTAAAACACATATTATAAGGAAACTTTTAACCTCTTTTTTTAATTCTCATTCATTTTTGGAGATTACAATATGTCTAGATGGATACTGTGACTTCGAAACAAGTGGAATGTCCAATCCATGCAAAAACGGTGGGACGTGCAATTCGGATCCTAGCAATTCACTATTCTATAACTGCACATGTTCTTACAACGGGTATTATGGGGATACTTGTGAAGGTATTTTCACTTGGTTAAGTTGTATTACACCATTTCTAGCCTATTCCAACATGTTGTTTATCGACAAACTCATAGACCTCGAAATAAATTGGTGACCTCAATAAATAAGCATATGTTCCATCAGAGTAAACGTCATTATTCAGAATGTCAATGAAAGAATTCATCGTGGGTGTCCGAAATAAAATGCTTCCCACTTTACGATTGTATTTTCATCACTTCACCTATTTCTATATATATATATATATATATATATATATATATGGTGAAATACTTGTTTGAAATCTATTCCTTAATTCCAGCACAATACTGCAACTTTACAAATAGTGGGATGTCTAATCCTTGCAAAAACGGCGGGACTTGCAATTCTGTTATTGGTACTTCACCATTCTATAATTGCGACTGTGCTGATAATGGATATTATGGAAATACATGTGAAGGTAATTTTAAATAGAAAGTTATTCAGAGTTGCCATGAAATTATATTAATATTGTTTAAGCCATTGTTTCTTGATATTGGTAATGTATCTCATGATAAACTTCCATTGCGTAAGTTTTTACACTAAAAATTAGTTTAAAAATAAAATGCATTGTTTAAGAGCATAAGGCAGTTGAAAAATGAGCTTACTTCAAGTTCAATAGAAGGGCTTCGTCGTATTAGTATAGATTTTGATGTGAACGCAAACACAAAGATTTTAATACCAAAAACAAGGCTATAATTTTCAACGTCTGTGTTTATTTACAAATGTTTATTTACATTCATTATTTAGAGTTCAACTATTTTATAATATTGAAGTTTAAGCAATGTCTCAAACTTATTAGCATCTTTTTAAAAAGATTCAGCTGTGTAATCTGCGCCGTCTGGCACGGAGGTAATTATGCAATCCGCCGTGAATGCATTCTCCATATGTGTCATCCACTTTCTTTAGTTAGCACTAGCAAAAGTAAAGAAGAATGAGATAATATCAACTTTCCATACTTTCACATGTAACACTTAGCCCGCAAGCAATTATACACCTGAGCAATCCCCCGTGAATGCATTCTCGCGTATGTGCCATCCACCTTCTTTAGTTAGCACTAGCAAAAGTAAAGAAGAGCTAATATCAACTTTACATACCATCACATGTACTAGCAAAAGTAAATAAGTGCTAATACTTTACATACCATCACATGTACTACCTAGCCCATTCCATAGTAACAATTTTGTCTTACTTGCCTCAGGTAACAAAATTAGGTTGTCTGATGAAAACGCGGAAATAAAAACCAAAGAACATAAAAAATTCAACGCGTTATATTTTGCCAGGATAAGAATAGACTTTGTTATTCCAGTAATAATTTTTTTCGATTTGCTACAGCATTATACTGCGATATGAAGAATAGTGGGATGACGGATCCATGCCACAACAATGGAGTTTGCATATCCAATCCTGGTACTTTTCCCTATTATGTATGTGACTGCACTGATACAGGATACAATGGGCAAACATGCGACATAGGTACATTTCTGAAATATGCTTTTAATAAGAATTTTTTTTATCAATTATGAACCGGTAATTTCAGAGTAAGCTATGATTTACCACTTTGTTTGTTTCCCATTTACAATGATGGCGTTTGTATATAATTAGTCCCGGTATTTTTTAAAATTAGACTTAATTTAAAAAATTAGAATTCAAAATCATTAAAAATATATATATTTATAAAGCAATATAATTTAGAACAAGTATCGCCGAAAATACTTATTGCGGTTGGTGAAACATGCAGTGAGGACGCAAAGATAAACGTGACATGGAAACCTCACGTCGCCATCAAGCATGTGTAAGTGTAACTTTTCATTGCATTCTTGCATTTTTTCATAACTTCATATATTTGTATTTACTTTTTAAAGCATCCGTTTAATAAGTTTAAACAATAACAATTTATTGCTATTCATGAGATGTTGGCGCGATGGCCTCGTGAATATCTTGTTGACATTGCAGATTGAACATCTCGGGTTCGAGTTCCAGCAAGTCCCCGGCACGAAAACTCATACTTACCACTTCACTTACGATGTAATTACTTTGGTAGGCTAGGCCAAACTGGAAAGCTGATATCTTTTCAATAACACAAACCATGTACGTCTCTAGTGCCCGCCATTGAAGAACGTTTTTTAAAGTGATTCGCTCATAAAAAGAGGCCGTGTGGACATAGCTCTTGCATTTATGGAATGAAATTCAATTTAGTAACAAGTTTTCTTCGAACATAAATACGCTTAATAGATAGATATCTACCAAATGTTCATATCAAGCATGAAACTCAGAGGTTTAATAATGTTTCAGGTATCAGGTTACTTTATTAAAATCTGGAATGTGGGAGAGATCGAAAGATATTTATCCTTCAAACAACACTACTCAGACATTTATTATTAACAATTTAAAAGCAAATTCGAAGTATAACATTTCAGTAAGTGTTTACGATAGTATACTACCTTAGTTTACGATGAGTATTTTTTTCACATATTAACATATATTTATATATTCTTTTTAATTTGTTGAAATGCACCACGACCGTGCAATATTAGAGGTTTCAAGAAAAACTTTACTACATAAATTTATTTCTAATTTTGATTTGATTCAGAGAGTACAAAAATGCATAAGATAATATAGGTCAGACTAAAATAATAAATACCGTTACTCTTTATTGTTTTAAATCATAATCTCAATCTCACAAAGTTCTTGTTTTATTAGATCATCGCTTGTCCATCTGAATGTATTCCAGAACTAAGTGACCACACAACTGCAATTACCGGAATTGGTTTACCTGGAGAGATTAGTGAAGCAAATATGACACACAATGTTGAAGCTAATTATTGTGAAGTAACATGGGCTTGGCCAAACTCTATTGATACAGATGACGTTGAATCATTCATAGTTAGTTGTGTTGATAATTGGGAAATGGTATAGGATATTGGGATGTGATATAAGTAATATGAATGATAGTAATAACAGGAAAACTGACGATGAATAGGTTTTAGCTGTGCTGCTATTTGAGTTGATCCTGGATAAAGCAGAGCATATTTTGACATTGTGACCATCTAATTGTTATCAATGCAATGCAACAATTTACTTCAACAAAGACATATTTTTTTCTAATACACTTAACGTTTTAAAATCATTCTTTATTAAGATACAATACGAAAAGTTTTTTGTGCACAAGCCATCAAACACAGACGTGACTATAATAGTTACTGTGATTGATAAAGTTTTCCCACCAAACTTAAACTACATCATTAATCCAAAGCCAAATCGCAAATATACTGTGGAAGTTTCTGCAATCTCATGCGCTGGGGTCGGTCCAACTTCCACTACTTCTGGCCATTGTGAGGCGGACAGTCAGCGTAAGTCATTCCTTCATTATTTAGACGATCATCTGGAGTTTTGGTTTATTTCATTACCAAAAACCGAATTTTGCTTATCATATGTTTAATCTCAACAATTTAGCTCCAGTATTCATCGATGCACCTAGATTGGTTTCGCAAGAACCAGGGACAACACAGGATATAGAGATATCTTTTCCAGATGAAAGCAATGGACCAATTAGGTGAGTGGTAAAGAAAATAATTTCAATTAATTGCTTTGTGAAGATTTTCTTTGAAATCCTTTCATATATTCCCAAAAAAATTAATTTGAGCACAATTGCTGTATGCATTTTTTTTAAAAAAAAAATTAAATCGCAGAAGTATTACTATAATTTAGCACAAGAATAATGAAAGTTTTGCAGCTCTTTGCTAAATCTGCTCACGTGTCAAGAATGTATTATTTTCAGTTGTATCTTCATCATTGTCAAAGCTGCACGAATTGAAGATGATGTCAGCGTTTTCAATATTGTTGAACTAAGAAAATTTTCATCAGCAGCACTCGAGGCTGAAAAGCCTGAAGACAAAGAGTATTTGACATATGCAATCCCCAAGTAAATATCGAAGATAATATCGAACTAAAAAATTGAATTACAAAAAAAATAAATATTTTAGTGTTCAGTTTCTCAGATGTCACATTGATTTCATACTTTTCAGGTCAGAGTTTTCTGAAAGATCATTTACCCTAACACTTGGAGATGACAGTTATACTGGTTGTGACATCACGGAAGCAAACGTAAGAGATGGCAATAACCAATACGAAGCACGAAATTGGCCTCTTAGTATTGGCAAAAGTTATAGGTATTTAAGTTTAATAAATTTGACATAACATTAGAGGTTTTTGACATTTTTAATTTATCGCATATCATTCTTTTGAACTTTGCCCAAATTATATTACCTTCGTCATAATATACTCTATGCCTTTTTCAGTGTGTACGTGGTAACGTCAACGCCAAATGATGAGAAGGTTGTAATGTTTCAGGAAAGTCCTGTTCAGTATTTTGAAAATGGACAAACTGAAAATGGTGATAATTTTTTTATACGTGTTTG
The DNA here is from genome assembly GCA_963675895.2 of Styela plicata. Lineage (NCBI taxonomy): Eukaryota > Metazoa > Chordata > Ascidiacea > Stolidobranchia > Styelidae > Styela > Styela plicata. Next base: position 23,131,900 of record OZ023139.1, on the reverse strand, counting down.
AAATCCCTAATAGTCGTTTCAAATTGATTTGCAGCTGCTCGGTATCTTTCAACATGGCTTTGAAGCACTAGCTTAACTAAAAGTTTTAATACTCGCAAAAGTGAAATAGAAATATCTTAAAAAGTAACGCCATAACGACATAGTTGGATATTGTTATGTGAATATATCATGCTATTTTAAAATGAATTTAAAAAAAAAAATACGTTTAAGGGAAGCCAATCATTACAAATGCTAAAAAACTAAAAACAAAACTGTAAGCAATATATTATGTCCTCGAATTTTTTAATAACTTTCAATTTTTTTCTCTTTTAACTAAAGTTCACATGTTTTACTCAGGTAATGATTGGATTGTTGGTTTTGTGGTTGGAATAATAGCTGTCGTAGCCTTTATAACAGGGTACGTGTTTTATGTGAAACGTCGTCAAAGCTCAGATCAGGACCAGAGTTCGTCAAGGAGTCCAGAACAAAGTCACGATAAAACACTTTATGAAACATCTGAATATCAAACTGTTATAGGTGCGGAACAACAGCAAACAAGCACTGACCAACAAGAAAGCTATACTGAAGGTATTATAAATCATATTAAAATATTAAGCAGTCTTGTTCAATAGAGCTAGAAATCATTGTTTCATTCTAAAAAGGATCTAAGAAAAATTTAGATTAAATGAACAAAGTTGAGTACTGATTACTGATTAGAAAAATGTCCAATATGGAACATTCATTATTTAACTTTCATAAATGCTCTCTTATTAGACAGAGCGTCATGTTTAATTAAAAATTTTTCACCCAGCCAAGGTTAGAGGCAAGTAAAAAGTAAAAAAAATGCATACTAAAAGTTCCTGAAAGTCGATATTAATATTACAGCACATTGTCTGAAATCATCACGGCAATAATATCAATGTAATCTTCGAATGCATGACATGTTCAGTACTAAGAGTCAAAATTATTTTATACAATCTACCAATCTAATGATGTACCCATCTTACAATGAATATGTTGTTGAAAAGACAATCTTGTTACAAGATCCAATTAGAATAATTATTGTATTTTTATAATTTCTTGAACTTGATTTAAGATCCATCACATATTTATGAAAGATTACATTTACACGGACACGAAAATGTTTCTTTGCAAAGTTCAAACGAGAATACAGAGTGATATAAAGATAAGCTATTTTAGAGCAATTTCGTTTCTATTTTTATCAAAAATCTTGAATATCTTTCTTAACTATATTACCATTTCCAAATATATATCTCAATTCATATAATTTTATTGTACCGCTTTGTATTTTACCGCGTTTAAATTGAGTGATATAATCGGCTTGAAATATAGTTAATTTTAATTGATAACCATGTTTTTTTAAAACGGCTATGGGTCTTTTGTTTTCACAAGTTATGTTTTAAATGATCTGTTTAATTTCATTATTGCTTACTATTGATGCTATTTATTTGATTTGCCAATGTAATCGTTACAATGCAAGATAATCGTTTATGCTTTTATTATTCTCCCAATTTTGTGCCATTAGCTACATGAAATGCAAATCAACACGACCAGAAAAACAATGGAAAGGCCATACATTCAAAAATTTAACTTCTCTCTGTTTGTTGGAACAAGAGCAGAAAACTCCCTTGATCAAAGGCATGTACTTCAAAATGTACGGCTTAGCAAAATAATATATATATATACAACATTAAAACAGTTTCATATTTCAATAAAAATAAATTGCAAACATAGAAATAATTTAAGTTTTGCCAAATTCAGCCTTATTAATCTGATTTCATAAAACCTGCATGAGCGGGCTTTCGAATAGCCCTAACAGTATTTATTATAGGCGATAAAAAGTTAACAAAGATAAGGCATTTTTTATAACTGCTGCCCAGGGCAGATAATGCTAATTGTACCATACTTTAACATTTTATTTCTTTTGTGATAATTTTCAATTAGATGGTGCTAGAGTTTTGTAGCAGTTCTTCGACATATAGGAAGATTAGTTGGTTTCCTCTGCACTTTTATGGTAAGACTTGCCGCTAGTAGTAAACATTGATAAATTTATTCATATATTTTCGTCGTGCCCTCATTCTTAACTAACTAATTTCAGATATAGTGTTGTAATGAGTGACCTCAGCATGAAAGATTAACTTATTATTCAATGTACAGATACGAATAACCTTATATTTAACTTTTCAGCTAAATTTCTATAATTGGTACGTATTCGATACAATATTTCAAATAAAAGCAGAAGTTAATTTTGAAATAGCATCATTCCGACAGGACGTAGAAGGGACGCAGCCGAAGCTGTTGTTGAAATTTAATTTTTATTCGTAGATCTTAGTGTATGGCTAAAGAAATGTGTTAACGTTGGGTGAAAATTTTCATTAACATTTTTTGAAGTTTTGAAATATACATCAATAATTATTTTTCTCTCAGTTGGAAAAGTTCAATACGGTTTTTGCACTGCTGAAGGTGCTCTTTTTTAATTGAATATCAGATGGTTTTTTCCACCCTATCATCCATTTCCTCCCTGTCATTTTTGCGCTTGAGTGCGTTATTATTAATTTCTGATTCAGGTTTTTTCTGCTTTGCCGAAAACTGACATCACTAGAGAGAAAGGTCTCTTTTCTTTTATACGCATGTAAATCAGGGAATGATTTTTAAAAAAACCTAATGGCCATCATCAAAGCCCATTTTCCTTTCTATTTTTAGTTCCATCCACTCAGAGTGCCAAAATGTGCCTAAAAGAAAACTAATTGTCTAGCGTTATTTGCATAAAAATAAGTTATCAAAACATATAGCTCCAGAAACAACACTTTAAGTGGAAAGCATTCAGAGGAGACCGAAGCGGTATAAAGTGGCATAAGGATCTTAACTTTGCAGAATTTATTATTCATTTAGTGCTATTTTTGTGAGACATTGTAAACGCACGGTTCAGTTTTCGTAAATGTGAAAAGATGGTAAATTTTTTTTTCTAATGGCGATCATCATCTTACATTTAGGGCTGGGTAAAATCGAAACATTGAGAATTCGAATATGATTTGAATATATTTTTCAACTCGGATAGAATCACTAACTCAATGTAAACAGCAAATCCCATTGATACTGTTGGAACTGTTCTATGCTGCGAAAATTAAGTATATTTTATAGTGTATTTTAAATTCAGATTTAACGTTGAAGAGCAACAATTTCCATACATTAATAAAAAATATTAATCGTTTTTGGTCAAATTAGACCAAAATCGATTGCAATTTAGTAAGTTTTGTTGCTATGAAAAACTCACAATTGCTTTGAATGAATTGTGCTTCGAATCGAGTTAAATCACCGAATCAAATTGTCTAGCCCTACTTCCAATGCCCCCACTGCTCACAATGAAAAAATAAGAGAATGGCATTTCAAAAGGTTTAAAACGCAAGAAATTTATAAAAGTTTGCATTCGTTCAGCCGTGTGTATATGTTTTTGGTGAAACGATCATTCCTTAAAATATTGAAAATTAAAAAACGAAAACCACTTACTTCAGTTGATTCCTAAATCTTCTGTCAATAAAATAAATGTATGAATTAACTGCTGAGTTCAGAATTACCATATTCGATGATCCCATGTAAAGATTATAGTTACGATTAATAGGAAAAAAGCAGATAGTAAATATTTTACACAACGCGGACACAACGTATCGCTTTCGGTACAATAATACAGCAGTTCATTCTGCTTATAATGCTTTCAGATAATTGCACAGTCGTTGGTATTAAATTCACGCCCCTGGTTTTCGGTATGCCAAGAACCGTTTACTAATTTGGGTTTGATTCTGACAAATTTTAATTGAGAAAAATACCCCGCCACTCAATTCATTCACAGGAAATGTTCTTTCGTTAACTTTTGTTAGTCTTTCGTTAACTCATAATATAAATTTAAATTAGAGACTTGGCTATATGAACGGAATGATATGGAAGCCAACTTTCCGCAAACACGATTACAAGTGTTGCGCACATAACCATAACTCAGTCTGTGTCCTTGTCACCTTTGGTCTTTTTGAAGTCACTGGGAGTTTCGCTACGAAACCTGATTTTTCGCCGATGTTGTATTATTAGAACGTAGCATCCAGCCATGATTTGAACTCAAAAAATACAAAAGAAAGTAACAGTATGTATCTTTTTTAATGCATTGTCAAATTTATTTTGGTATTACAAAATGGGTAATTACATCTACACCAAATTCGGAAAATACAACAGTATAACCTTGTTTCGCATTCAAATCCGTTATACTTCATTAAGTCATTAAGTAGTTTCATCTATATTTGAAGCAAATACCTATGATAAGGTATGCTTCAAAGAATAATGTCCAATGAATATATGACTCACCAGTATGTATCTTGCTATTTATATCACTATAAAATATCCAAGTTTCTAATTAACATGTTCGAGAAACTAGTAAAATAATAGATAAACTCGTTACTTGTGCACCTGGAATTGACAACAATGCGGGCGATTATAAAAACAGTTATTGGAATTTTGAGACTGCTACCTATGGCTTGCTTATTTGGAAAATTATCAGACAAGGCTTCCAATTTTTTGGCTAATTATTCAAATAGAAAATATTTTACTGATATAATTATAAATAGATATATTAAATAATGATAATCACCATAAATGCTAGTATGACCGTCACGGAAAGATTAACGTATACAATCCCTTTAAACCAGTGGTTCCCAAGGTATGGGTCGCGACCCAAACATGGGTGAGCGGGGTCGAAAAACGGATCGCAAGAAGGTAATTCAAATCTGTCAAAACGAATCTTTTTTTTCATTTTTCAAATTCTTTTAATTCCATCATGACTGAATTATTGCATGAAACGCATTTCATTTGGATTTATCTGATTAAAACCGGACTATTGCATCACAAGTGGTTTTCCGAAAGTTTTAATGGCAGCGCAGCTACAGTAGGCTACTAACCGTAACTAGCCAACTTACGGCTGCTAGGACTAGTTTAAAATTTGCTGATTACCGAATTATTTTGGAGGTGAATAGTTCAGTAAATAGGTCAGTGGAGTATCCTGGTTGATTGTAAGGCTTGATAGTGTGAAACTTTAGCTATAGCAGTAGTAGTGGTAGTTCGAAACATTTTCACTTTCTAAGCACGTAAACTTCAAGTTTATCAGCAACTGTGCTAATTTACTGCAAAGTGACACATTACATTGCAGGTATTACTGTTAAAAATTAGCGTTTAAGGATGAGTAAGTATTCGTTCAAGCAAGAATTTTTGGATTTGGGATTCACTTCTATCAATGATCATGGTGCAACGTAGCCACAATGTGTGCTGTGTTATGCAGTGTTTTCGAACGAATTTCTTAAGAAAAACTAATTAAAGAGATATTTGGAAACGAAGCACCCGCAACACGTGAAAAAGAATAGTATTTATTTTCAGCACTGAGAAGCGGTACTGAAACGAAGCTGATTTTGCTCAGGAACGAATCGAACGCTTTAAGCCTCCAAGCCAGCCACGCTGGCATTGTACGTAGTCGCGCTACGCATAAGAAGAGAGATGAAACCGCGCACGATTGGAGGACAACTCGCAGCTAATGGTTTACGTGAGGTACGAGGGTGACATGAACCTCGAAGAAGAATTTCTGTTTTGCACACCACTGACAACAAAGGCAACTGGCCCCGACATCTTCAACGTTGTGGACAACTTCCAACAAAAAGAAGTCATTAACTGGGAAAACTGTATCAGCTTATGCACTGACGGCCCTCCCGCGATGCTTGGTGCTCGACGGGGGTTTACTGCACGTGTCAAGCAAGTCAATTCGAATGTCGCCCACTATCTTCTGCACCGTGAAAACCTTGCTGCACAACATTTGCGTCCTGATCTTTCGGCAGTGATGCAGGAGGTTGTTGGTGCAGTCAGCTTCCAATCAATCAAATCCAGTGGTGTTAACTCCCGTCTGTTCGAGCAAATGTGTGTCGACATCTGGTCTTAATTTCAAAATATGCTATTCTACTCCAATGTGAGATGATTTGCTCGCGGTATGGTCTTGCGCCGTCTAGTAGATCTACGAACAGAGCTGAAGATCTTTCTCAATGAAAAAACATCGTCATGCCATTCGATTCCAAGATATGGAGTATATGCTCAAAGTATGTTACTTAAACGACATCTTCACTGAAGTAAACGATCTTAACACATCAATGCGAAGCAGAAATCAAAATATTATCACTCTATCCTAGAAGCTTTCTGCGAAAAGCTTCAACTCTGGAAGAAAAAAACTGAAGCGTGGACGAACAGTAGCGTTTTCTTCCATGAATCTGAAGGAATGGAATTAGATTGCCATTAGCAGATTTGATGTCATCAAGCCCGTCCTAATGGAGCATTTGAAAAACATTATCACGGAGTTCGATCGCTACATCCCAGATAGAATTCTTGCATCTCAGCTGTGGGTCAGAAATCCGTTTCTGGCAAAGGTTGACAACTTATCAGAGGATGTTGCGGGACTGCAGGAAGAGCTTATCGAGGTTCATGTCACCCTCGTACCTCACGTAAACCATTAGCTGCGAGTTGTCCTCCAATCGTGCGCGGTTTCATCTCTCTCCTTATGCGTAGCGCGACTACGTACAATGCCAGCGTGGCTGGCTTGGAGGCTTAAAGCGTAAAGGTCATAGATAAATTAATGTCATGAAACCTTGTAGGTACAGCTTTAGAATAGCCTTAAAGTATTTCCTGCTTGTCGTAAAAGGCGATTAAAACGGGACAAATGAAGTGGTAGATAGTTTTACCATCGCCAAGAGCAGATAGCATCCAATGCACTTTACCTTATCAGTTCATTTCCGTTTTTAATTTTTCCGCTCAGAGTACAGTTGCTGGTGATATATCTTGTAGTAGCTCTTGCGATTAGCTGTTTATAAATCAATAAATTACGAAGACCTCATATTTTGATTTTTAACGGTATGTGAAAAAGGAAGGAAGGAATATTCGCTTTCATGGTGTCATCGATAACCAGAAAATGTCACTACTGTGTGCCAGCGATCGCTCCACGAGATCACTTTTTGCTGCAGGATGTCGATATTTTCTGCATTTGCCGTTATTTTGATGGTGATTCCAAAACTTCTTTTTTTTAAACTTGTGAAATTTTAATTGATGTATTTTCAATTGGTGAATATAACACAACATAATGAATTTTCTGTCTTATCGTAATTGTGCTATATGGTATTGAGCAAACAAAAATTAGTTCTAATATGATAAATATCTTAAATTAGGCAAAGAGCATGATTTTCTATCAACTTTACCATATCACATAGATTTTCAGGAAAACTTAGGTATCGGTTTATGGAGTCCAATATCATTGAAAGTTAACATCGCAAACTAGGTTAACGCGGATCTTATACCCTTTTCTTAAAGTAGCAGCATTAGCATCGGCAATACCGAACGCAGGTATTTCTAATATTATGTAGCTCTCTGCATAACAGTTATCGCAATATAGCGTGATTGTCCTCTGGTTCTAGCTTCTGCTTGACGCTATTCTTTCAAAATTTGTTTAAATTATAGAACTAAATTATGAGAAACCAATAGCGGGTAAATGAGTTGGTTCAATTCATTTCTCCAAATACACTGCTAGTTCGCTTTTTTCTCTGCATTCTTCTCATGTTTTTACTCAAGAGTGCAACTTGTACTAGTTCATGCAGTATAATTCTGCCATAAATATGATCGTTTGTTGTTTTAGCATTTCTAGACATGTTTGAAGTTAATTTAAATAAAAGGAATATTTTGAATAATTTCATTCAAAGTCCAGTGTTATATATTTTATTTTTCTAGATACCTATTGTTTCACTGCCTCCTTATTATTTCCGCATAGTTCAATGTGAAATCAGCGGTTTCTGCATCAGTGTTTCCGAGCAAATATGATTCCAAATATGATTAGTTTGTGAAGTAAGGCATATTGATCCTCGGAATTTTACGCTATAGATTTGTAAGTAAAATGTCAATGATTCCTACATGATATGAAGATATTTGGATATTGCTTACAATACATACTTAACCAAAAAGCGTAAACTGTAAATTCAAATCAATCAGTATCCTCAGTTGTCTCATAACAACACAAAAAGTTTTGGCATAATGTTTTTGACATTGTTTCAATATTTATTGAATATATTTCACCAGGTACGAAATACCGCTTCATAGCTTCACCGCTTCAAAGATTAGTTCGTGAAGGAAGGCATATTTATACTCATAATGATAGAAATAGAAATATAATTTTATGCTTTATAGCATAGGTTACATAGCCTGAGCCTAAGATTGTACAGTCCTCTTGTAGTGCGGCGAATGGTATTGGCTCTGAGCAATCCGAAACGATAGTGCTTATTTATGTTCGCATTCAATGATGCTGTTTTAATTTCAAAGAGCACGCTGGTCAACTGAGGTAAAAAAATTATTTACTTCAGCAAAACGTAACCTAACACGACTCGGATTTCGACTCGACTCGCCCAGCAACTGCGCTGATAGTAAAGTTTAAACGCTATTGAAATATTCTATTTTTACACTTTCCCTACTTCAAGGTATTCTGACCAACTTCCAATTTTCGAGCACACATCCAGAAGTAGGATTTTTAAAACTGATAAATTCGAAATATTTGTTAACTTCCTTAGCTGTTGTACTTCTACTTTTCACATGACCAAAGTTATAAAAAAAAGTTTGACAAATTTATTGATATTACTCATATGTAATTTTGTTTGTTCGACGCTCACATTCCACAGATTTTTATTTTCGAAAAGTGCTCAATTAAAAAACCAAAAATTTTTCATTACTAAATGATACTAATTGCAAAACATGTTTGAAAAATGTCCCTATGTTGTTCAATAAAATATCGTACTAAATGTAAGCTTTATTGCAACGTAAAAATCACGTATGCACAAAGAACCTACCATGCTACAAACAAAATTATTTTGCATTCTGTAGTTTTCCCGAAAACATATAAGCAAGTATTTGACTAAAACGAACATTGATCGGGTTAATCAGATAAAAACTGGAAAATAAGCCCCACCATTGCACAATTTTAGAGATAGATCTGTAAAACCACCGTTCAATGATATATTTTTTTGGGGTTTTGGGTGTTATCCGAAAAATTATATCTGAATTTTTACTCTGAAAACGGTGCACATAGGCATATGCATAATTTTTTTTTTGACAAACTATTGTATGTTCTCATTCATTTTTTAAATTCGCATTATATTATTGTCCTTTCAATCTTTAGATGTTTTACTTTGATTCTTTGTGAATAAGGCAATATCACCTTGAAATTCATTGCTGATTTAGTGGTTTACTGAAAGTATAATATAAAAAATCTAAAGACAATGAATTACTTTATTTATTCCGTCGGTGGAAGCGAGAGCAGTCTAGATTTGAAGTATTGTGACGATTAAACTTCGAGTAATAAGATAACAGGTATGTCGACTTTGCTTTTGAATGTTCTTATCTCAAGTCAACAAACGTAAGTTTTGTCGTGGATTCTCTGGACTTGAAGAAAACTTTAGCAATCGATTTCATTGTCGTTCCAACTCGTCCAACGATCAGTTCCACAGTGACTACATAATTTGACGACATAGACAGATGAGTAGTTGTGACGCAATAGTCAGGAGATGGCGTTGTTTTTGTTTCTTCAATTTTTATTGTTGGTTTCTCGGTGAACATAATTTTCACGTTCGTGTCTTTGATCACATTTGCTTGCGAGTCCTGTAAATATTTTGCTTTATCTCAAAGGGGAAAAAAATTCTTCTGGATAGCAACACTGGATTCTACAGTTGTTCTGGTAAAGTCCCAAAAATTAATATCAATTTTAAATACACTGGTCCGTTTATCGCGCACTCTTGGTGCTTACATAAATAAAAAAAAAAGTGGAATCCCAGTAGCAGCACATTAAATCTGGTTAGTTGGAAGTATTGTAAAAATCTTCGACATCATTTTGAGTCGTTCATGAGCTTTAAATACGGCATCATAAAAACATCGCTTAGAAAATTTTCAATACGACAAATTGTAAGAGATGTCCGGTTGAATCTAAAAACATACAGTCCTGGCATTGCTACTCGCGCCGGTAATATGTGGAGATTTTTCCCTTGCATACAATATCAGTTATTTATTTTGCCTTTTTAATACGATTACCTGTATTTCCAACAGGTATAAATATCCGAAATCGTGGATCTTCTGCTTCCATCTAAGTTCTATCACACTTCTCGAACATTTAAGTTGCCAAAATTCTATAAGAAACAATGTTTCAAGTTCTGTGATTCCTCACTTTCAAAATCTCATTTCTCAGCTTGGGTCGTCTACATATTCACGAAAGATTCTGTATTAGTTATACAGTGGTTATAAACGTCGAGTTAAATTTTTGTAAGTTCGCTATATTAAACAAAATATAAAGGGTTGTATGTTTTAGAAAGCCTTGCCTTCACACACATTTCCATTCAATTTTGAGACTATCGCAATCCCGTTCCCCCTTACTGCCACTGAGAACATTTATGTCGCACAGCATACATGCAACCTAGTGACCAAAACAAGTCAATAGTTTTCCAAAAACAAATAATCGGAAGGTTCCACATAAACGTTGGCATGACCCGAAAGTAGAAAAAACTGAGTGAAACTGAAATAATCAAGTGAAAGATGATTCAGAAACTATCCCAAACATTTCAAATTTCGAGATCGATTTTTGTGAAGTTTAGTGTAAATGAAATTGCAACAAACTATCTACAATACTATTAGTCCAAATAATACCTTTGTTGGACAGTGATGAATTGCCATTATTTTAAAAAAAGCAAATACGGGCGTTGGTTTCACTGAACGACAAAGAAATACTAATAATAATTAAATTTTATGTTATTTAATTTTGTTTTCACTTGGGAGTTATATACGCAGAACGCAAACTTTTGTCACAATGTTGCAACTCCTATTGTTTTTTTACGTTTTATGTTTTCGTTTTAATATAATACTCACCATTATATTTGTATAAATTTTGCCAGAGTTGCGAATAATTTTATAATTCAAAAATGCAATCAAAAGAGTTTTTCGTACCACTTTCGCAATAAGTTCCCACGAATGTTGGAAGGCAGTTGCATTGGAAATAGTGAACATCGGTTGGCGCAGATTGACATATTCCTCCGGTAACACATGGATTTGAATTATGGTCACAAAATTATGAACGAATGACTACAGTTGAGTTTATGGAATTAAAATAAAATTTTACTTTCCGTGATCGCTAATTTCAGAACAAAAATTACGAGAGCATAGAAACATGGTTAGACAAAAATAAAGTTTCATAAAAAAAATTTTAACGTCATGTATTATTTAGAAACACTTATTGTTTACCAATAATTTGTAGAGCAGAAAGTGATCATAATTATCTTATGAAAAATTACTCAGCATTGCTTTTATAGAGATAATTTTGCACGATATAATTCTGGTTAGTGGGTTATGCTGCATAATAGGCCACAACGAGCAAATCAACTTTTTGAGCGCATTTTAGATGAAAAGGTATTTAATCTTCATCTTAGAACACACATAAAGGCCATTTGGGCCAAATGAAATGACTCTTATCACCCTTTACTAACAATCTTTATATATGACCATATAACGAAAATCTGTCGAAGAAATTTGCACAAATGGCATATATACATATAATATAATTTTATCTTAGACAATTTTCCTTCGAAGTATATTTGAGAAGTTAGCTGTTCACATAAATTTCACAGTAAAATGACGATATATTATTCTGGCTTATACACACAATATATATGCTTGGTAACAGTCCAATTAATCTAATATAACTGTTCAATATATTTTTGCATATTCACAACATAATATTGTCTAGACATTGCAAACACGTTATCTGAGAAATAAATTTGGCATAAAAATTTGGTGCATGCACCTTCTGCCGCCAATTAATCTTCAATAATGCTTATGCCAAATCAAGTAGGAATTGGAAACAGGCTATACATGTTACAACAAACTGGTTTTGAATCTCTTCTATGACAATGAGCCAATATGATTACTCACGATCACTACATGTGTCCCCATAATATCCGGGCGTACATGTACATGTATAATATGGTTCATCTCCTGGGTTGTTCTCACAGCTTCCTCCGTTATTGCATGGATTAGGTTTGTTTGCACAATATTCTAGAAAAATTGGGTAAAACATGAATAATTTTAAGCATTTATGAAATTTTATGTAGACGACAAAGCTTGAAAAAGTTATTTTGCTTAATAATTTTTGTCGATTCCACTTGATAAAACCACCAATTACGCAAGCTGTTTTGTGAATAATGATCGCAAGAGCATTTCACTTTGGATCAGGACATCCAGTAAAAGTGAGATTTTAAATCGCACAGATAATAATATTTTTTAAAATGGAAAGTAATTGAAAACAGGATAAACATTGACAGCACACCAAAATAACAGAGTAAAAATAGGGATGCAAAATTTGGCCAAAACTTTCTGGTTTAATCAAATGTTACAACAACCTGAAGCGGCATTATGGAGAGTATTCGCTGTTAAAGGGGCCTACTAGCTCTGCGACTATTAATAAAAATGATTTGTATTACGAAAATTTTACAAAGAATTTTCCTTTAGGCACGTGCTTGAGTGACTTGCCAGATGCAATTTGCGTCGATGTTTCAAACAGATACCCTATTATATAGGCGACTTCGTCTCGTAAACCAGCTGGCAAAGTTACGAGTACAATAATGTACTCGTAGGTATATTAAATGTTGTATTTTCACCACATGTTGGGCATAATTTGACATGCTCTTACAACTAGCTGATGATGAGACCGACGGTAACAGCATTAAGATTCGAGAGACAAATCATTCCTGATTTTTCCACGAGTATTATTGTTAGATTGCGAAGCCCAAAATCATTTGATACCGAGCTAAAATTACCGATACCGATATTTATCACAAATGCTTACAATGATGCAAAAAGATCAGCTTTGAAGTTAAAACCGGTTCTCGTTAATTTTTTTTGGAAAATTCAACGCCGCTATGCAAATGTTTGCTTCTATGAAATGTCATTTTATTTATTTCATGGCCTTTAAACCATTTTTCATAAAGTACGTTTTGCAACACTGTTTTTCATTAAAGTAGGTAGGTGAAAAAAGACAACATAGTCGGAATAAAATGTCAACTGAATTGAAAACTACAAAAATTGTTACAAAAAACAAAGATGAATAAGCTATAATATTTTTTTTTCTTTTCAATACCACTGAGGTTAGGTTTACGGAAGGAGTAAAGTTTGAAGTTTTTTCTTGATGAAACGTTGAGCTCGATCATAATACTTGGATGTCTATGCTACATGTCGATTATTATTCTTTTAATGATTTAATGAAAAAAAGTCGATATTTACAGAATGAAAGATATACTTTCAACCATTTATTTTATTTGTAATTTTATTTTTGTTAGTTTAGGTTTTCGTTGTTGTCAAAGTGACACAACAAAGACTGTTTTGCAAACACTAGAATAAAAATATATTTGTCTTCAATACCTACATCAAACGAAATATATACTGAGCCTAATAAGTTGTGAGTCATAGGACATCACGTGTATTAATTTACAATTATTTTCGCACGAGTTGCTATAGCTTTCAATTGTCTTGGCAGGGTATTTGATATTTAGATTTTCCATTTATATAATGTATATACTTATCAGAAATTGAAAACTTAAATACTCTTGATCACTAGACCAATCAACATCATAATATCCAGACATGCAATCACTTAATCCAGGCTGTATACCTTTGATAGGATAAGCCGAACAGGAAAAGATGATATCTTCCCACTTTCCCCTTTCCCACCTTTCGTCTATAGGTGGCTGCTGTTAGAGAGACTTGGTCAGGTAATTCATCCTAGAAAGTGGCCATAAAATACATCTATAATAATATATTACCAAGCATCATTCACACTTCTTCCTCTCATGGTGCCATGCACCCCGTAGCCACCTGTCAGTTTTTCGATTATTGTTTGTTTATCCTGCGGCGTCAAGTATTTCACTTTTAAAATATTTTAAAATTAGAGCCTTTTCAAAATACGCTAATGCATAGCTGGCTATAAATATTAAGCTAATGTAATTACTCACTATCACTATTACATGTGTCCCCAAAATATCGGGGTCTACATGCGCATGTATAATATGGATCAACTCCTGGGTTGTTCACACAGCTTCCTCCGTTCTTGCACAGATTAGGTTTGTTTGCACAATATTCCAGAAAAGAAGGGGTAAAATATAAACTTTCGAGAATATTTTTCCTATCCATGTAACCGATTCAGTTTGAAAAAATTATTTTGCTAAATATTTTATATCAATGCCACTTGAAAATACCGCCAATTACGCAAGGTCCTTCCTAGATACGAGTGCTTCATAGATTGGTGAATAATGATTGTGATGGGACTTTAATAGGACTTTGTAATAGCACTTTAAATTAGCGCATGATGTCCAGTACAACTTTCGGTAAGCGAGAAATCACACGGATTCTAATATCTTCAAAAATGAGATTGAAAAAAAAATTTTCGAGTAGTAGTTGGACACAGGTTTTACATACATAATCCTACAGCAACCTGTTTTTGATTTCTACTTCAAATGTTTAAATTCATAATGATAATTCAATAAAAATTAGGTTTATATATTCAAACTGACAATCCGTTTATACATGAAGATGTTATTGTAAGGTTTTTCTGACAACCAATCAAATACGAGTTTGCTCACTGGCGAAGAGTGGATAATATAAATAAACAAAAATAGCTTAGAAGAGAAACAAGGCGAATCTCCGCTAGAAATGATATTGTAACAACAGAGCCTCTGGGCGATGCTCGACGGATTTCTTGATTATGACACTCTGTATGGAACGCGAGATAACTGGCGCAAGTTGATAGAATACAATGTTCATTGCATACAGAGAAATAAATTTATTTTCATGTAACTTTACATATCGGAGGTAATAGGTTTACTCACGATCCCTAATACATGTGTCTCCAAAATATCCGGGTCTACATGCGCATGTATAATATGGATCAACTCTAGGATTATTCACACACATTCCTACGTTCTTGCATGGATTAAGATTGTTTGTACAATATTCTACAAAAATACGGTGAAGCATGAACAATTTTGAACTTTCAACGAGATTTTTTCCTACCCGTGTAAGCGAATTGGCTTGATTAAATAATTTTGCAAAATAATTCATGTCAATACCACTTGAAAATACCGCCAATTATGCGAGTTCCTTCTTGGACACAAGTTTATCATAGATTTGTGAATATTGATCGTAATAAGACTTCACTTTAAATTAGCACATGACATCCAGTACAACGTACGGTAAGCGAGATTAGAAATCGCACAGATCTTAATATCTTCAAAAATGAAATTAAAAAATAATTGATCGAGTAGTAGTTGGAATCAGGTTATACATTAACAGCACACTGAAGGGATGCGCTAAATTTTACTTTTTTTTTTCAAACGTTATAAACAAATGCGAATTTGCCTAAATGTCATTGACGTAACTTTTTCAGATACCCTAATAAATGAATAATGTCTCTCGGGAAGTGTATTTAAATTTTCCAATGTTCCCGTCTATAATGCTACAACACACTGGTTTTGAGTCTACTGAAAATTTTTGAAATTCATAACGATAATTGAATAAAAATTAGGTTTTTATGTTCATACTAACAATGTAAATAATCCGTTATTAAAAACGCATTTATATAAAAACGATGGTATTTTAAGTTTTTTTTCTGACAATCAAAGTGGAGTTCGCTCACTGGCTAAGAGTGAATAATATAGTCAAACAAAAATAGTTTAGAAGAGATACAAAGCCAAATTCCGCTATTTGGGGGATTGCAACACAGAGCTTCAGAGCGATGCTCGCAGGCTTCCTCTTCTATTCAACAATGTATAAAACGTGAGATAACTAGCGGAAGTTGATAGCGTACAATGTTAATTGCATACAGAGAAATCAATTTAATTTCATATTACTTTACATGTCAGAGGTTATAGGTTTACTTACTATAACTATTACATGTGTCCCCAGAATATCCTGGCTTACATGCGCATGTATAATATGGACCAACTCCTGGGTTGTTCTCAAAGCTTCCTTCGTTCTCGCATGGAATGGGTTTGTTTGCACAATATTCAAGAAAAATAGGATAAAAATGAACAATTTTATACTTCCATGAGATTTTTTCCTACCCATGCAAGCAACTTTGCTTGATTAAAGTATTTTGTCAAATGATTTATGCCAATACTTGAAAATACCGCAAATTAAGCAAGTTCCTTCCTAGGCACAAGTGTTTCATATATTTGTGAATATTGATCTTAATACGACTTCACTTTAAATTAGCACATGATATCCAGGGCAACATACTGTAAGCTAGATTAGAAATCGCGCAGATCCTAATACCTTAAAAAATGAGATTAAAAAATATTGAATCAAGTAGAAATTTGGAAACAAGTTATACATTAACAGCATACCGATGGGACGCGCTAAATTTTACTTTTTTGGTTTTGTTTTAAAAGTTACGAACAATGAAATATTTGACTAAAATTTTGAGCCAAAAACAAGTGAGATTTGAAATCGCACAGATTCGAATATCTCCAAAAATGCGAATCAATAATAATTAATCGAGAAGCAGGTGGACACAGGTTATACATAAACAGCACACTGAAGGGACACGCAAATTTTATTTTTAATTTAAACGTTAAGAACAATCACAAATTTGGCTACAACTTGATTGGCGCAACTTTACAAGATATCCTAATATCAAATAACGGAAGGAGCTTCTCCGGAAGTCCATTAAAATTTTATAATGTTCATGTCGCTAATGCTACAACAAACCGGTTTTGAGTCTATTCTATGAAAATGAGCTGATATTATTACTTACGATTACTACTACATGTGTTCCCGTAATATCCGGGCGTACATGTACATGTATATAATGGATCTACTCCTGGGTTGTTCACACAGCTTCCTCCGTTCTTGCATGGATTAGGTTTGTTTGTACAATATTCTAGAAAAAATTGTTAAAATTTGAATAATAAACTTTTATGAAATATCTTCAAAAATGCGATTAAAAATAACGCATCAAGGCAGGGGTAGGAAACAGATTATACATTACCGGCACACTGAAAGGAGAAGCAAAATTTCATTTTTATTTTGTTGCAAACGTTAAAAACAATGAAAATATTGGCTGAAACTTAATTGGCGTAACTTTTCCAGATAATCCAATATTTGAATAACGGAATGAGCCTCTCCGGGAGTCTATTGTAATTTTATAATGTTCATGTCGCTAATGCTAAAGCAAACTGGATTTTAGTCTAATCTATAAAAATGAGCTAATATGATTACTCACGATCACTACATGTGTCCCCGTAATATCCGGGCGTACATGTACATGCATAATAAGGGTCAACTCCTGGGTTGTTCACACAGCTTCCTCCGTTCTTACATGGATTAGGTTTGTTTGCACAATATTCTATAAAAATAGGTTAAAATATGAATAATTTGAAACTTCCATGAAATTTCTTCCTGCCCATGTAAGCGACTTAACTTGAAAAACTTTTTGGCCTAACAATTTATGTCAATGCCACTTAAAAATACCGCCAATTACGCAAGTTCCTTCCTAGACAAAAGTGTTTCATAGATTTCCGAATATTGATCGTAATAAGTATTCGCTTTAAATTAGCACATGATATCCAGTTCAATTTACGATAAGTGAGATTTGAAATGGCACAGATCCTAATATCTTCGAAATCGCGATTTCGAAATTATGAACATAGTAGCAGTTGGAAACAGGTTATACATTAACAGCATAAAGCAACAACAATTTACTGACTGTATTTTATTTCTCATTTTTGCTTCAAATGTTAAGAACAATGAAAAATTTTTCCTAAAACTTGATTGGCGTAACTTTTCCACATAGTCTAATATAATAAGGGAATAAAAATAATAAGGGAAGGAGCCTCTCCGGAAGTGTATGGATTTTTTATAATGTTCATTTCTCTAATGCTACAAAAAATTTAAAATGATAATCGAACGAAACTTGCGTTTATAAGTGAAAATTCACTATGTAATTAATCCGTTTTAAACATTTGATGCAAATCGCGTTAATAATTTATAATTTTTTGTCTGACACCTAATGAAAAACTCAAACTGGCGAAGAGCGAATAATATAAATTAACAAACATAGTCTCGACGAGCGAGAACGCTACTGTCACCTCGTTGGTACATTGTAATACAGAGCCACAGGGCAATGCTCGATAGTTCTGGTTGTTAACCGATACCCACCACGTCATTCAATGCGCGACAACTTTTGTAGGCTCAGTCGAATTGAAAAAATCATATTATCCTTCCAAAACACTAACTCTGTTCGTTTGTAAGTGACTGGTACGTAGCCAAGTTTAGGGTGATCCACTCATGTGAACACCGGCGTATTCAAGGGATGGGTTCCCTTCGCCGACCTAATTAAATCGTAGAGTGGCTCATCAAATGCCTCAAAAAATAGGAAATTCCAATAGTTTTAGGCTCGCCTTTGACGCCACACATTATTAATTAAACTCATCAGCCCGATTTCAAAGTTTTTCCGCCTGTTTAGTGGTGATTCACAAAAATACTTTTCAATAAAAATGAGCTAATATGATTACTCACGATCACTACATGTGTCCCCGTAATATCCGGCGTACATGCACATGTATAATATGGATCGACTCCTGGGTTGTTCACACAGCTCCCTCCGTTCTTGCATGGATTCGGTTTGTTTGTACAATATTCTAGAAAAAAAAAAGGTAAAATTTGAATGATTTTCTACTTTCATGGAATTTCTTCCTGTCCAGGTAAGGGACTGATCTTGAAAAAACTATTTGGCCTAACAATTTATGTCAATGCCACTTAAAAATACCGCAAACTACGCAAGTTCCTTCCTAGACACGAGTGTTTCATAGATTTGCGAATATTGATCGTTATAAATATTCGCTTTAAATTAGCACATGATATCCAGTACAATTTACGATAAGTGAGATTTGAAATCGCACAGATCCTAATATCTTCGAAACCGCGATTTCGAAATTATGAACATGGTAGCAGTTGGAAACAGGTTATACATTAACAGCATAAAGCAACATCAATTTTTTTATTTTTTTATAGCCACTTCTTAGAGTGGATCACCCAGTCCAATGCCCTGTAACAGCGGCCACTTATAGACGGACAGGGTTACAATTACTGGAAAGATGTCATCTTTCCTTTTTGGCTAAGCCTACCCAAGTTATTACACCCTGGGTTGAGTGGTGGGCATGGATAAGCGAGCCGGACTCGCGGGGCTCGAACCCGAGATCTTCAACCTGCGATGCCAACATGTTTAACTACTAAGCCATCGCGCCTTACTGACTGTATTTTATTTTTCATTTTTGCTTCAAATTTTAAGAACAATGACAAATTTTGCTAAAAACTTGATTGGCGTAAGTTTTCCACATACTCTAATATAATAAGAGAATAAAAATAATAAGGGAAGGAGCCTCTACGGAAGTGTATGAATTTTTTATAATGTTCATTTCTCTAATGTTACAAAAAATTTAAAAGGATAATCGAACGTATCTTACCTTTATATGTGAAAATTCACTATGTAATTAATCCGTTTTAAAAATTTGAGGCAAATCCCGTTAATAATTTATAATTTTTTGTCTGACACCTAATGAAAAACGCTAACTGGCAAAGAGTGAATAATATAAATAACAAACATAGTCTCGACGAGAAAGAAAGCTACTGTCACCTCGTTGGTACATTGTAATACAGAGCCACAGGGCAATGCTCGATAGTTCTGGTTGTTGACCGATACCCACAACCTCATTCAATGCGGGACAACTTTTGTAGGCTCAGTCGAATTGGTAAAAACATATTATCCTTCCAAAATACTAACCCTGCTCGTTTGTAAGTGACTGGTACATAGCCAAGTTTAGGGTGATCCACTCATGTGAACACCGGCGTATTCAAGGGATGGGTTCCCTTCGCCGACCCAATTAAATCGTAGAGTGGCTCATCAAATGCCTCAAAAAATAGGAAATTTCAATAGTTTTTGGCTCGTCTTTGACGCCACACATTATTAATCAAACTCATCAGCCCGATTTCAAAATTTTTCCGCCTGTTTAGTGGTGATTCACAAAAATACTTTTCAATAAAAATGAGCTAATATGATTACTCACGATCACTACATGTGTCCCCGTAATATCCGGGCGTACATGCACATGTATAATATGGATCGACTCCTGGGTTGTTCACACAGCCCCCTCCGTTCTTGCATGGATTAGGTTTGTTTGTACAATATTCTAGATTAATTGGGTAAAATATGAATAATTTTCAACATTTATGAAATTTCATGTAGGCGGCCAAGCTTGAAAAAGTTTGTTTTTGCTTACAAATTTTTGTCGACGCCTCTTAAAAATTGCACCAATTACGCTAGCTGCATCCTTCCGAGATACGCATGTTCCATAGCTTAGTGAATAATGATCGCAATACCATCTCACTTTAAATCAGAACATGATATTCAAAATTATCGTTAAGGGATATTTAAAATTGCACGGATCCTAATATTTTCCAAAATGAGAAGTAGTTGGAGCGACTCCCGTCTCGTAAACCACTCGGCAAAGTTACGAGTACAATAATGTATCAGTATATCGAATGTGTTATTTTCACCATATTTGCGAATAATTCTATATATTCTGACAATCAGCTGATGGTGAGACCGAGATTAACAGCATTAAGATTCGAGCGATTAATCATTGATTTTTTTCCGAGTAATATTGGATGATTGATAAATTGCCCTGTCTGTGAAAACTAAATATCGAAGAATATTTGAACGTGCAACGGCGAATTTTAGTGCAATGTGATTCCCAGGAAATATTTTCCCCAGAATGCCTGCAATTCAACAACGTGAAAAGAAGACATACACAAATTCAAAGTAAGCTTTGAAATTTTTCGAAAAATAGTATCATTGCCAACTTTCATATAGCGTATAATAAAATCATTTAGAAATCAAAAGCAAAAGTATTTTTTCGCAATTGCAAATCTTAGTTTGTTGCGTGTCATCGCATATGAATGATTGTGATATAATTTCGAGGTCGTTGAGTACTGATTTTCCAAATATAGATTCTGTGAAAAAAAAAACTTGGAGTGAAGAAAATAAACACACCATTACTAGCACAAGTGCTTTCATAAAATCCGGATAAGCAATTGCAACAGAAGATTGAATGAAGTGAACTGTTTTAACATACAATCTGAAATGTGACGCTAATGTAATCTAATATCTTTTATAAGCAATATTTTCAGCTGGTGAAGCTAGTATTCAAGCATTATTTAAATATAAAGCTGCAAGTTTAGGAATGATTGATTAATTGCTTTCATTGAAACATATAACAATGAGGAACAGATGGTAATAAAAATATGCCCAAATAAAAGTTGGGGAGTACAAAAAAGTGTTCATCTCACTACTGGAACAAGTGTCATCATAATATCCTGGGCCACATTCACATTTATAGTTTGGACTTCCAGTTGCAGATACACAGACTCCACTGTTTTGACAAGGGTTAGGATCTTCCGTACAATTACCTGGTCAGATAAAATAGACAGAGTTATACGATCTAAATCTATCTGAACTTAATCTGGTTTTATTTAAATTATTCGGGTTGGAGATTAAGACGCATTGCCACAGATCAATGCTGTAATAGTCATATTATTTTTTGGCTCTTAATCGAGATAATAGCGGCGGTAGATTTACTAAATTCTGGCAGAGAGGGTGAATACAAATAAAACTAAATATTTTCAGGCAAAGCTGAAAATTTTAGCTCTTGTTGAAAACTCATCCTTAAAAGCAAATATACAAATAGACGGAATGCAATTGCATGTCCTTTGCAACAAAATTAAGCGACTTAACATCTTAAGTTCGTTAGCAGAGAGATTCTTCAGTGGTTTCTCTTTAACTAATTGAAAATAATTAACACAAAAATCCACTCGCCACACTTTGACAGCACAGAGCAACAACACAATAGTAAGACAAAAATGTGAAGAAAATATGTTTCAAATATGCCTAATTTATGGACATACTAGAAAATGCTTTATCAAAAAAGTCATTTATTCAACTACTATTCATGCCCAACACTCATCACATGGTGTAATAACTTGGGTGGGCTAGGCCGAGCGGGAAAAGATTATATCTTTCCAGTAATTTCAACCCTGTTCGTATATAAGTGGTCGCAGTTACAGGGCCTTGGACAGGTTGATTAACTCTGAGAAGTGTCTATAAAAGTGTCCTGGGCTAGGCCGAACGGGAAAAGATTATATCTTTCCAGTAATTTCAATCCTGTTCGTATATAAGTGGTCGCAGTTACAGGGCCTTGAACAGGTTGATTCACTCTGAGAAGTGTCTATAAAAAAAATCTTAACAGAATACCTAGTTCTAACATAATTTTGAACTTCTTTACCTAGGTTCTACCTTGTGCCAAATGAAAAGGTTGTACTTCGGAAGATGTAGTTTCACAAAATGAGTAATACGATTGTGTACAATTAAAAAATTGATGCTTACAGACCGGAGAGTTCTCGAAAAATCTAGTTTTCACGAGCTTGATCAAGTATCGATATCTACTTTAAATAGCCGATACCGATTCACAGATATATCCCTAGTTGTTACCAAAATTGGTTCGCCGCAATACTACTGTGTCAGTACGATATGACCCTTGCCGCTTATAATGGATTGAGGGATTCGAAAAACCTAAACAGTAAAGACATTAATTCTGCACATTACCCGTCTGGCAGATATATCCAACCTCAGAACCGCAAACTGTATCGAACCAAACATTCTTATTTGATTTAACGCAATCCTGCTCATTATTTTTTCCTCCCTCGCCAGAGCTCCTGAAATTAAAAAGAGCATTCCCACTATTATAACCTTTACTAAGACTGAAATCTGAACAAGTCTCAAACACTATTCTAGATATCAAATGAAGATTTTAGAAAGATATTTTTTTTTTTTTAAAAAAAAGAAAGTCGACTATTCTGCATTCTGTTTTTATTTAACACAGAGCAATAATAACAAAACCACCACAATAAAAACAGCAATAAAACTGTGACCCAATAGTTTTCTTGTGCTCTTGGGGATGTGAGAGAGCCATAATTGTTCGCCAAACTCCGTTTACTATACTGCCTTCTCCACTAAATAGTAATCTATTTTTGATCCAAAGATTTTACTTCAGACAGTCTTTAACATTTTACCATATTGTCGCATTTATTGGGAAAACAATGTTTTGTTAACCTTTCCAATGTATGTTTCACTTAACCTAATCGACAGAAGGTGGTAATAACACAATCGGCAAACAAGCGCTATGAATAGATGAAGTGGTAGCCGAATCCGCTAAAAGGGGCCCGACCAGACAAATTTTTGCGGTGATCAGTTGGACAAGGGTAATTCAAAGCAATAAGTCCGCCCTCACCCCGCCACCATCAATGCCAATTTTTTGCGTTATCTGAACCTCCCACCCCGGCTCTAAATTATAAAGAAATAGACAAAATTTTCGTAAAACGCTGTTTGCTCGAATTCGGCGCTCTCTCACTAATCCTTTAGTTTTTTGGTAGAAATCATCACCAGAATATGTTGGTTTCGGTAAAATTTTCAGCTTTTGCAAAACAACACAAAAATCTTCATTCGCTCCTGGCGAATAACTCATTTTGTTTACACTATAAATTTTTAGTTTTTGCAAAGGTGAATCCACGAATGATTATTAAAACTCCGTTTAGTGGTTATCCTGTATTGATGTCTTTTCTCTAATCAGCAAATGTCGGTAAAAATAACATACCAGTTTGTATGAGAAGTTTTTATTCCATCTGTCCATCTATATTCATCATCATAATACTTCAAACCGATGTAACGTTCGCCATTATTGCTGTAACACAAACAAATCAAATCTTATGTTACATCGGTTTTATGTAAGGTAAGTGCATCTATATGGCACATGTTTATTTACGTGGAAAATAACTTTTAAGCTTGTTGAGATAAAATTCTTTAAAAAGAGTTTTGAAACCACAAAGCTGGGAAGATGCAGCATGATAATTTTTGCGTGCGGACTTACTTTAAATTTGCTCTAATACATTTCCTGGGTACTGACAAAATTGTCAACATCGAAAGTGATTTTATCGTCACACGTGAGTCTTACGCTGAGGGTGAAGTTGTAAATTCACATTTGATTCATGTGGGTTATTACCGAAGTAGTTAACTTTGTTCCCTTAAGTAGTTGTTGCTAATTTAGTATCCTTGACCGCGCTCAATTAAAGTTAAATAAAAAATCTGCTAACAGTGCTGAAAAGGTAGCACGCTAGATTTGATCGTGTTAATAGCATTTGTGTTCTTTGGAATTTGGATCGTTTAGTTACAGGCATTGGAAGTTCAATACGATAAAACATATTTGATTAAATTTTTAAAAAGTCAAATATGAAGAATTTAAATGAACAAACAAAACGAATACCCAATTAATATCTTAACAGCATCGTTGAATGCTGAAGTTTTAGCATCGACAAGATGTCCGTTCCTCAATGAACATCTACTTCTGGCTGCTGCATTACTCAGTGGTTGATCAAATCGTTCGAGAACATAATTGTTGAAATTACTGGTTTCTTCGGGATCTTCAAAAAGATTTTTATTGTTTAATAGATTATAATAAATAATAATAACATATTTATGGGAGTGGGACTTTTGAATGAATATAACCTGTTTGTTGTTGATAAACATAAAATAAAAAAAGTAATTTGATGGTGAAACATTACCCAAATATTATTAATTTTAGTTAAAACTTACATGACTGACAGATAAACCATTGTCTGGAAACACAAGTAATATCGACCCATCCTCCACCATTAATACTGGCGCAATGTTGATTCGAAGCACCACTTCCTTCACCTGAATTCCTTAGAAATAGAAATTGCTATTAGTTTTGAAGCCGGTAGGAAAATATTCATGAATAAAATCCCACTGCTGTTATATCACAGCTATAACATGCATATATCATTCATACGCTCCTATCAAATTTTGAAAGCGAATTTAACTTCATGTTTTGTAAATTTGATGGGAAAATTTGTCGTCTATTGTTATAACGTTCTTAGCCAACACGAATCAACTCAAAGTCGATCCATTATTAAAAAAAAAATTATGATAGTGATAAACTACTAATTTTTTGAAAAGTGAATTCGAATTAGGCAAGTCATAGAATATTTACATGTGATACTCTGGTTTTACATTTCATGTACTTCTTTACAATAGAAATGGCAGTAATGGTTTTTATTCTGTATTTTCCACCAAATCAGTGGAATAGTTTAATAGAATAGTAATATTTAAATTGTGTAGAAAATATCAGAATAGATGTTCGGGTTCGATTTTATTTTGAGAGAAAAAGTCTTTTATATTATTATTATTATTATTATTGATCAATGATGCTATCTCTAGAAATCGAGTTATTTTAAATTAATCTTACATTCACGGGAAAGATGTTCAAGTTCTACAGATACGCAAAACAAATCGAGGAGAATATACATATATCGTATTCCATACCCTGTCCGGAGTCGTAATTTTATGTGTTCTGCGGGTCGCGCTATGCCATTCTTGCTGTTTGACTTCTCGCGAAACCATATTGTCATTAATTGTCACTGTATATTAATTTTCATAGTCTTGACATTGTAAAACCATTTATGATAAATTCATAAGATACACTAAACTGAACCTAAATAACAATGTGGATATTGCATCGAACTCATACTTTGGCCAGAAAGTATTTTGTAGACGTTTATGTTTTCAAAAATAATGTATACAAATGAGCGTTCGAGCGATGAAGTATGTCTATTTACCGTTGGCTTATTTAAATTACAAGCTTGAGAAAGAGACGCTACCGTTTGTCAGTGAAACAGTCCCTGCAAGTCACCCCTGTTGCTGCTCCTTCATGCAGTCTAACATGCCAGTCATTGTAACGTCAAGGTCGTGAAAATAAATTTACCGTGTCTAATAACGACAATATGATTAAGCGCGAAAATTAAACAGTGGTAATGGCATTGCGCCATTCGCAGCATGTGGTCCTTGGATTTTTTGTTGACCGACGGAACTCCTTCCTTATTCGACTATTTTCCGACATTAAAAATGTCATACTAGTCAGAAATAAGTTGGCAAAACATGTTATGTTAAATATTAGTCACTGATAGATTGTGCCGATAAAGCACGGTCTATCTGTGCCTCATGCTTGACAAATTAAAATTTAGATTGGCGTGATGGCTGACACTGCGCGACCAAGTGTCACACGCATCATGAGTTACAGCAAAATTTTTAACATTGGCAAATCAGGTGTCACTTTTAGCAGAGATTTAATGAAGCAAATAAAATTGCTACATACCAGTTATCATAGTCAATTTTGCTGTTATCACTGTACCGCCATTTTCCCCCAGAATATCTTATCCCCATCAGATAATATTCGGATGCATCGGACCTGAAGTAATTAATTTTTATTTTTATATACATACATTTTTTTCTAGCCACTTCCTGCGATGGATTACTCTGACAAAGGCTCTCTATCTGCAGACTCTTATAGACGGACATGGTCAGAATGGTCGGGAAAATATTATCTTTTCATGTTCGGGTTAGCCTAGGTTATTACACCCTGGGTTGAGTGGTGGGCATGGATTAATGAGCCGGGCTCGGCGGGAAAACGAGATCTTCAACCTGCGATGTCCACATGTTTAACCACTAGGTCACTGCGCTCACTGGAATGTGAAAGAAACGTGCTTCTATACGTCAATGGTTTTTAACAATGAGAAACTGTTAATAATCTTGCAAAGGCCAAATATGGCCAAAATATAATAATATTGATTTGTAAAATATAGAGCTATTTATCGATAAAATTCTCAATCCCGAAGCGAAACTTGGGCGCTCACATTGTCTGGATATGGAGATGGAGTTATCCGAGGGTAGAATAGTCAAAGTCGCTATAAATATCTGCATAACCGAATATAGTTATCCGAATAGAGGAACCTTGGATCCATATACCCTAGATCCATATCCACATATTTTGAAAATACTCACCCAACCCAGTCTAGCACTTTGTCATCCATCGCTTTATCTTTTATCTCAACCAACAAAGCTCCTCTCATTGAACATATATTTGAAGCGATTGTGTATCCATCAACTTCGTAATCAAACCTTTCTAGAAGATTCCCATCATAAATCATTGTAGATGAAGGCTTTTGAACTGGTATACAAATATTTGAAAAATTAATGGTAATGTTAGATTAGTAAAGAAGTTGTTTATCACATTTAAGAAGCTACTTAGCCTTTAGTGGTATTATTCATTTCGGGCGCTTCTTTCGAAATTGCTCAAAGCGCAAATTTAATGCCTTTGCTTGTTCATAAGTAGTTACTTTTTGAAATAGCATCGAACGATGTGATAAATTATTTATTTTCATTCAACATTAAAATTCGTAGAATACCATAAAAGGTCCTAAATACAATGCCGAAAAACAAAATGGGCAACTAAAATAGGGAATCTTAAAATTCAATTTTCTACAATTCTCAATTGTTTTATAACATCATGTTGTGCCGAACCAAATTGTATAAAAAAAAAATTAAACCATAAGATCTGTATGTATAGGTTTCACTATTTTCGTGACTGATGTTGCTTCTTAAATGAGTTTGAAAATTGAAATATGACTCTGCCGAATCGTTTTTAAGCAATTAATTTCGGATCGACAATGATAATGAAGGACGCATTGACTTTCCAATTCAATTCTCTTTGATTTTGTGCAATTTTTCATTTTTAACTTTCTTGATATTCGTACGGCAGTCTTGATCTTTTGCACTAAAAATTCAAATGATAAATCTTTAAAGAAAATGGACGGATTAAAAATATTTCCTTTTATTAAATTTCTGTTCTTTCTTTGGAACGAATAACAAAAGTTAATATTCGACAATCTAAAGTATATTCATTATTTACTCATTTATGACAATCAATTTATTAACGTACTTACGTGATTGACAAACGTACGTTCGATCGTCGTTGCAAAATATAGACGACCATTTATTATTTTGAATGCCTCCACAAAATCGTCCTTTCGCAACGCCCGTTGAAGGTTCATTTTCATTATTCCTGAAAAAATACGCTATTCTTGACATATTGTAAGAAATGTATATATATTTTTATTATTAGGTTAACGCAATTTCAAAAATACCCAAAGTTAAGGTATTGATAATTACTTTTGTTAATATCTTTGGGCAAGTTTCATAGAAAGTGCATGTTGTTTTTTACAGACATAGAGGAACAATAGTACATAGAGGAAGAAAGACAGTAACTGTTAAATTATTCAATATTTTTTTGAAACACATTCAATCGTCACTGAAGAGCAAATTTTGCAAACCTCATTAGCGGAAATATTTTCTGCAGTGCGGAGGAAAAAAAGAAAGGCAAACAGTCCATATCAGTAAGTTTGTTAACCAGGTCTTATATCAAGAATTCTTACCAGTTTGTGTAGATTGGTTTTTTGTAGTCGCTCCATCGCCATTCACCATCTATGTATTTCAAACCCATAAGATATTTTACACTCGTTACTCCGTTGCTTTTTGAATTTAAATCAAGATGTATATTTTCGAACGCAAAAATGAAAAAATATATATAATATTCTTATTTGTAAAGAGAGATATTCTATCAGATGCAATATGCTATGTTTGAAATATTAACACATTCATAGTGGCTGTGGAAAAATCATTATTCAGATCGTTTACAGCAGTAATGAAGATTTCACGACACTTTTATATGATAGATATCTTATGACATCGAGTTCCAGAATTAATTTAATTACTTTTTACATTTTCATATTCCAGAAAACCAAATCTAATGGCAAATATTTTAAACTGTTGATCAATGTCAATGTCACGGATTATTTAAGTTGAATCATTAATAAGCTCAGGCTCTTACAATAAATCTGATGTTCCAGTTTGTAAATCAGTCGTTTTTGGTTCATATAACCAAGCTCCCCTGGCTGTGCATCGTTTCTCAGCTTCGTCTGCATTAGCAACTTCCTCAGCAAATCGTTCAAATAAATAACCTCCGTGAATTTTTGTATCAGCTAAAAATGTGATTTTGGTTAGCATAACAGTCATTTCCCCGGTAAATATGCTGTGATGAATGTCTGCAATCATTTATTGTGGTGTTTGGCATGCTTTGTTAACGTCAAAAAATGACAATCAGTCGATATAATATTACCAAATCCACATTGTGTTAAGTTTTAAACTCTTATACATGGAAGAGCAAAAACAGCAACAATCGAGAAAAGTAGCACTGCGCAGCAGGTAAACACAATTCCAATTGAAGCATAAATATAAGGATTTTAACCACATCAACAGAGGAATAAAATATAAGAATTCACCAAGCTTGTGTCATCGTTGTATCGCACCATAGAGGCGTTCTGAATACATTGCCGTAAGTTTGGCAAAATTGGACGTTTGATTGAATTCCACTGCACTCTACCATATTGGTGCAAATATGTAGGGAATGTTGTCATTTTAAATGCGATTACTAGTTTTGAATTTTATACATTTTATTACTTTTCATCTCGAAGTGTAACTTTTGATAATATAAGTCTGTAAGCATGTACGATTTGTATCGGATATTCTTTACTTAATTGAGTTTAAAAAGTGAAATTTGGAAACACTGAAATTAATGTTTATTGCTCATATAAAACATAAAGACAAGTTGAAGCTAGGGCAAAGTATGGATATAAAAATTGACTATATGCATTGAAATCACATATTTAGGTAGTAGCGGAATTTCAAATTGCCCAAACGTAATTCCTGCTTGTCGTAAGACAAAATGAAATATCTAGTGAAGAACCTGCTATGGCCCTTGGCAGATTCCACCACTGCTCTGCAATATAGTGGTTCAGTTTATTAATTGGCTGCCTTATTGCACTGCTTTTAGCCTTGCGAACTTCAAGAAAAAAATAGCATTTATTAGAATTTAAAAATAAGTTCATTACGAGGTTAGTACTGTTATCAGCCTAATATATTGCTGCTAATATTTAGCTCAATAAAATTATTACCGATACATACCTTGGGCGTTCACAAGTTTTCCAGTGGAATAAATAGTAAAAACGGCCAGTATAGTTTGTTGTAGATTTATCATGCATCCACAGGCTATTTACATGTTTATACTTACAAATATCGGTAATTCTGCAAATAATGCAACGTAATGTGAAACAGAAAAAAATCGTATTAAGCGAATGAAAATCGTGTCCATCCATCACATCATTATTATCAGATTTGTCAAGACTTATAGAAAAATCAATTAAGATTGATTTCGACATCAAATTAAAAATGGAAATCTGAGGATAGCTCACTCGTTAAGACCGCTACGAAGAAGTGTCCTTGCTACACATCTGTATAAAGACCTGGCTTTGATTTTCGTACCCAATAATTTTATGCGACAGAATTGTTGGGCATCGTCCCGTTGCACGATGAATCCCACGCATAGAAAAATCAGCCGTATTCTCGGTTTCCCCCTCTGTTTGCGCTTCAAAACTTAGAATGCGTATCAGTGGTTGTGACACGCAAGGAAATATGTTGCATGCGTGATATTTTAAGTTCTTATTGAAACTATATTTTCTGAACTAAGGGTATAGACGCGGTTTCGGCATAATTTACAGAATAATTGATACAATTGTTTGGACCCTGAGATCAGTCTGGCACATCTTCGGAAGTTTCATTGTAATATCTCTGTTACAAAAGCTCACTTAATCTACCGTACATTTTCAAATATGTTATATTTCCTCGCTGAGTTTATATCAAATGTTTACTGATGATAAACCGTGCATCGGACGACGCGAAGATCAACTGTCCCCCCAAGTTGGCCTTCACGACCCCTCCCCCTTCCCCACCTTGCTGAAAATTATAATTAAATGCAAAAAATGCTCAAATCTTGTTGATTGCAAAATCGGGTAGATTTCTAAATAAAAATTCAATTGAATTTCACACTATGAAGACTAGGTTTAGCCGTCTGGCAACAACCTTTTGTTATTTGCATTCACCGATGTGCGTTGTTGTAATTAGTATTGGCGCGGTTGCAACATAGCCAACTGTTAATATTACATGGCTCGAAATACGCACTGAAGTCTACGATATATCAGATCGTGAATATTAAATGTGTATTGACAATATTAAGAAATTCTATTAAAATAACAATATATGCAGCTGACAAAATGTCTAAGTATGCGAACACGCTAGTTAAAATCGCCTGCATTGCACAATATCTCGTCAGCATCCATCACTTAAACATTAATTAAGAATTCGCCATTTCAATATAAATTTTTAATCCAACGTTAATCTAACTGCCGTTTGATCGTCACCAATCCTAAATTTGCGTACTTACTAATTTAGAAGATTGAATGTTTTTGCATCCATCATAGCAAGTTTTAAATTCACCAGTTGACCAAACATACTGAACATTGTCTATTGATAAATCAACAAATCCAACATATGTGATTGTATTTATTAGATAAAGCTTATTGAGTTTGTGGAATTAATATTGCTTTATAATTTTACAGCTCTCGGATGGAGCCGCAATCCTTTGTCCAAAAATTATTATTTGCATTATCGGAGGCACGTTCTATATGTGGAGGAAGTGAAAATTGTGGGTGACACTACACAAATGTGAATTTAGTTTTCAATCAGGAGATGTACAACTTTGAAAAACATTGAGTGGAAATGATTTGCTCTCAGTTGAAGTTATAGTTGACGAATTATTTAATACATATTCCAACTACACTCAGATACATCATTTTTATCCCAAAAGTATAAAATTAAAAGGCTGAGCTGGCGACTTTGGATGTTGAAAATTATTACAAAACAATGAAATTTTTTATATTGTAATTACAGAAAAGCCCAAGATGAACATCAAATGAGAGGCTGTGCTTGTGATGCGGACAAAGATAAAATTTTCAACTACGTAATAATGTAATTCTTACTCTGCCAATCAACATATTACGCTTTTTTTTCTATTTCCTTCATGTCACATGATTTACCTGCTTTTGGTGGCTTTTTAATATTACTAACATTACTACTGATTTTAAATTAAAGTTAGGTATTGAAATCAATTTAGAGTAATGAATTAGAGAGTAATGAATACGATATAAATAAATTGTATGGAATGAATGGAATATGAAATTGCAATCTTAAAAAAAATATACATCTCGTTAATATTTATCTTGTCGTTAAGATACCTCAGAGTATATGTTACTGGTTTGGTTAACAGATTTTTATAAAAACCTCAAAATTAACATTTGCAGGAAATCATAACCAAATCAAGAGCCAATGCTCCACCATCAACTGTCGGTGGAAGTGAGGAGATGATGAGAAAAAATAGATACAAGAACATATTAACGTGTGAGTTCAAGAATTTATTAATCCCCGCAAGATTTTCTACGGGAATTTATATCACAGCTAGTTAGTCTGAACGGAAAAACTTAATTTGTTTCAATAGATCGGTAAAGTAGGTTTTTGTTTAATTCTGTTCGGAAATTATTTTGTATAAAATTCCATCTTACATTATGAACATTATTTGGAAGAGCAATTTAGCATCATTGATTTTAATTTTTTATCGTTTTTTTTTTACCATACCATGTTTCTACTTGCCTTGTATCCACCCCATTAAACAAAATATATCATTCTCATAAATGGCTCAACAGGGGTTTGATCCAAATATCAACGCTTATCACATTAACGTGAGTATCGGAAGTGATTAAAACTCGACGCATGTAATGTAAGGCAGCATGCTCAACAACGAAAATTTCCTTTATTGATCAAAGGTATCAGGTCACCTATGTAATGCATATTTCGGAATGACAAGTTTGTTAACGTCACGGAATGGGTGTCGGTAATTATTTCACTGAAATATTGATAAGTGGATTTCTGCGCTGTGATCGACCAGGCATCAGCGGTGTTACACCATGCATCCTACGCTGACGGGAAATTTGACGCTTGCCTAAATGCCAATTTTCTACTTCAATTATGTATACAAAATAAAGATATAGCTCTAGAAAATATGCGAAAATAAGCTGTCAATGAGATATATACCGAAAAAGATATTCTTATGGATTTCGATGCAAATTTATGCCTATTTTCTACTGATATAATGATGGCATTTGAAATTCAAATGTTGTTTTTCTCAAATCATAGTAGAGTATATAAATGCTTTATGTTTCGTTCATACTCGTCGTCTGTATGAGATAACATATAGGCAACTACAATTTTGCCATCTTAATGACCTATTAGCACAGGACATTATCTGTTGTAGTGTTTTTATTTTTTTCATTAACCTTTTGTCGCCTCCAACCATCACATGATTTGTTTCCTCGTGAATCTGCAAGCGTGATTACTTCCTTCATCCTACACAATTCAACGTGCAGATTAATATGCCAATCATAGTTCATTGTGGTATCATGTTTCACTCTAACCTGAGGTTATCAGAAAATATTCATGGCAACATCGGACGGCACAAACGGTGGATTTCTGAAGAATGGTTGACGAACAACATTGCTCAGTTAGAGTCTTGCTTAAAAAATGCAATGAAACGGGAAAGGTGTAGAGTCTAACGATAATTAAATGAATTCTAATTTTATGATGACATTCAAAACTATCTATTATGTCATTGTATAGTGCCAAATGTTTTGCATAGAGAATAAAAAAATCTTAAAATAATTCAAACTTTGCAAAAATCAAAATCCGTAACTATAAGAAACAAAGATTTATATTGATATAAGTAATCTAATGTTGTTGCATGCTACGAAAGCATGGCAACCTTACAATAATTTTTCCTACTGACATTCCTGATTCTATCCAGTAAAAAATTATGTGCAATATTCTCCGACCTAAATTTTTTAAAGAAAGTTGCTCTAAGGTCGGATTCCGCGCTAATGAAAGGAACAAACAAACGGACACATAGTAGATTAGTTTAAGTAGTAGCAATGAGGCATATCAAAACAAATACAAGAAACTGCTCTTTAAAGGAAAATATTCTACAGAGAACTGAGCCACGCTGAATACTAATTGCCCTTTGTGACGAAAAAGTTGCGCAACCAGAACGTCAGGATAACTCACGCAGACATTTAATATCTGCACAAACTCATGGTGACAGTATTATTTTTGTCTTCGGGTGTCCAAAAGTGCATCGGTTTTATCCGTCCGGAGAAAGGCTTAAAAATCCTAAGAACTTCTAGAAGTATTGAGGATCCCCTGTTTCACAGTTGGGGGACGTTTCAATCTTCCAGTGAAAGATTAGTACGCAAAGGCTAGGAAACATTTCTTATTACGTTAAAAAATTTTGCGCTTCTAAGAAGAATAGTGCTCTGGTATAGTTGCACACTACATAAAAGGTAAAACGATGAACAGAATTTCTTCTGAAAAGAACCATTCCTGGTCCAGATTGGTCTATCTCATCAAGTCTATCGTAGCATCTCATGTCCATATAAAATAAATATTCGAAGTGACAGATTTTTATCCTAACTCTATGATACTAGCTCCTTGCATTGTCTATTTAGTTAGGAATCGTTGGTTTCTGATATTGAAAATATTTTCCACGCCTCAGATTCCACCTTCATTTTCTTCAAGTGCCTGGTAGGAATATCCGAAACTTAAATTATAACGATTTTCCCCAAACAACCATTAGGTAATAAGAATAAAATATAAGAATTTTCCAAGCATGGGTCACTAACTGCACTCTGTCATAGTGGTGCAAATCTTTACGGAATGTTTTCCATTTAAAATGAAATTACTAGTTTTAAATTTCATACATTTTATTAGCATTCTGCTTAGAGTTTAACTTTTGATAATATAAGTGTATAAGTCGTTT
Organism: Styela plicata; assembly: GCA_963675895.2. Classification (NCBI taxonomy): domain Eukaryota; kingdom Metazoa; phylum Chordata; class Ascidiacea; order Stolidobranchia; family Styelidae; genus Styela; species Styela plicata. Next base: position 23,096,987 of record OZ023139.1, on the reverse strand, counting down.
TATTTCTCAGATATGCTTTAATGAATTGATTTTAAATGGAGAAATTCGAAAACAATAAAATTAATGTTTAGTGTTCAAATAAAACATAATGATTAGTTGAATCTGGGACAAAGTATGAAATAAGAACTAGTCCAAATGCTTTGTAATCACATATTAAGGTAGTATCAGACTCTCAAATTTACTTAACGTAGTTCCTTGTTGTCGTAAAACAAAATGAAATATCTAGTGAAGAATCTGCTATCACCTTTGGCAGATTCCATCAACTGCAATATAGTGGTTCAGTTTATTAGTTGGCTCCTTTTTTTGCACTGCTTTCAGCCTTGCGAGCTTCTTTCTATAGAAGACATGGATAAAAAAAAATTAAATTGAAAATCGAATAGGAGGCTATTACTGTTTTCGGCCTATTATGTTGCTACTAATATTAGTCTCATTAAAATAATTTACAATACATACTTTGAGCATTCATAAGTGTTTTCCAGTGGAATAAATATTAACGAAACAAAAACAAAAAGAATCCTTCTACATTGAATGGAAATCTGAGTTGCCGTTTAGCTCACTTGTTAAGACCGTTACGAACAAGCGTTCGAGCTACGCATCTCTATAATGACCTTTGAATTACGTACGGGATAATTTTATGCGACAGAATTTCTAGGCATCGTCCGCTTGCACGATGCACGTTCCGACGCATTTTCGGGAATATCTGAAAACGGCTAAACAAAAACTCATTCACTCGGAAATGCGCGAAGGCTGTGTTTCACCATATGGTTCACCCGTATACTCGGCTTCTCTATCACGCGGGAAAAAATTAAATCTTATCATGAAGTCGTGGACGTGTCACAGGTACACATTATGATTCTGTCATATTACGCAAAAGTGTATATATTATTTTTAGGGATTTTTTTAAAAGGACGTATACATGAGTTTATTGGATAATATATACTCCCGCAAAGCAGGTTTTCTGTGATGTTCGTTCAGTAGATTAAAAATGTAATATTAATTCGCGTTTCAGCTTTATAATGCGTACCACGCGTTGTGATACGCAAGGAAATGTGTCACATGCGTAATATTTTAAGTTATTATTGAAATTATTTTTTGAACTAGACGCGGTTAAATCGGGTAAATTTTTATATAAAAATTTAACCGACTTTCACATTATGATAACTCGGTTTGGACCTTCTGGCAACAATCTTTTTTTGTGCATTCACCGATCCGCTAACTGTTAATATTACATGATATGAAATATGCACTGAAGTCTATAATAAAGCAGATCGTGGATATTTAAACTGGTAAATTATTAGGTAATTCTATTAAAATAGCAATGTAGGCAGCTGAAAAATGTCCAAGTATGCAAATACGCTAGTTAATATTGCCTGCATTTCACAATGTATCGTTAGCAACTTGTACTAAAACATTAGCTTTAAGACTTACTAGTGTATTTTCTTCCACATGGCCAATCACCCAACTGAATGCCGGATCCATAAATCTTTAACTATCTATATCACGTAAGGTTAGTTTTCGCTTTGTTTTGCCATTTCAATACAAATTTTGAATTTATCGTTATAACTGTCGTTTGATCGTCACCAATCCTAAATTTGGTTACTTACTAATTTGAAGTATTGGATATTTTGTAGACATCATAGCAAGTTTAAATTTACCTATTGTTAACACATACTAAACATTGTCTATACAATCACATTGTCAAAATGCTACAAATTTACTGTCTTGCTTCTAAGTACGCGCCTATTATAGGTTCTTCCGTGAATCAACGAAAATAATATCACAATGATGCGCTAAATTCTTACCAAACAATCTAAGCCTAATACCTAATAATATATCTATTCTGTTTGCTATGTAATCTATCTTATACTAATAAATTTACTCCCAGCTGTCTCTAACGCTGAAGCAATACCATCATCTACTGCGACTAAACCATTACACATAACATAGAAGCGGAGGAGGCAAATTTTTGTTTTGTACGCAATCGGCATACGCCACAAATATTAATACATTGACACTTGAATCTTTTATAATGTCTCTGTTCAATTACAGATAATAGAAGTGCGAATTAAATAAAGTTCCATTTTTAGGAAATTGTTAATAGGGATGGCAATTCATATCGATGATTCGAATCGGTTCGATCCACAGTTTAGTCGAATCAGCCGCGAATCGATCATGAGACTAAAACATGGGACCAAATATTTATAAACCGAAATAGTATTATCTCAATCTAAAGAAAAAATATTCAACCCATTTTCTTGTGTCCTGGTGGCTAAGCATGATTTCAACGATAGTAACTAATGCAGACAATGTTCACATGTCATCGCACCTCATTATAATATTGAGGGTGGATTGTGAAAAAAATGCAAAAAATGCTATTTACAGGGCATAATGATTCGAGAAAAATTTCCCAATGAGATTCGGATTTTTATGGATTCGATTTTGTTCAGCTCTGTAATTGCTAACAAGTTTCACTAGAATATTTTCACATTAAAAGTTTCTCAAGCTATTTTGTCAAGAATACGCTCGAAATAAATCACTGTGTATTAATATTAGGCAAATAAAAACACCAGTACAAGGTGGAGACAGCAAACATTGGTGATCAAATCTGATTTTGTTCAATCGCAAATTACCTGTCGGATATTTACTCCCTATCATAACCGCGCGGCAGCCTTTATGAATCTAATTTTGGCAACATATTTTTCTGTGTTTGTCAAACGATTCAATACAAACGGTTTCTCACAAAACGCGTGTTTGTCGGAGGGGTCGACAACGATCAGAAGTCGAACTCATTGTCAGATTTTGACTTATGAATTTTCTGTACGAGGGACTTTAAATCCCGCCGTTATGTGTTCTAAATACAGTATGTATATGTGAGTTTTCAGTCCTCAGATAGATTCATTATCATTATACATTATAAAGAGAGTTCAGTCTGTGACAGGCTGTATTTACAGAACGAATTTAACCTAAAACACATTCCTTGCGAGGCATAGTCCAGATGTCTTTGCACTCTGCGAGACCAACCTTAATCCTGGAATCTCATCTTCTGATTTCGGGGTCGAGGGTTATTTGCCGCTCATACGCAAGGATTCTCCAAAGCATATGCACGGACTAGCCGTCTACGTTCGTAGCAATCTGCCTGTAGCTCATGCATTTGCTTTTGAGTCCACATCACTTTGTGCCTCTGCATGTCGCTTCTGACATCGACATCATTTCTATTGTTCGTATACCGATCCGCCTCAACCCAAGATTGTTCTGTCCTGGTTGACATCTCTTTGCAAATGGACAAGATTTTGATGTCTTGTCCATCTGCCAAATTTTGCATAATGGGAGATTTTAATGCCCATCACGATACCTGTTTGAATTTAGCTGCAACTGACCTGGCCGTAATTAAAACTTATAACTTCGCCATCACTGAGTCTCTGACACAGGTGGTTGATTGATTTTGTATGGAGTATTGCTGTCACATTTGGGGCAGTGCCGCTGTCACTGTTCTTAACATGCTCGATCGTATTCAACGGCGTGTGGTGAATATGATTGGTCCTAAACTTTCCTGCAGTCTGCAAAGTTTGACACACCGCCGCAACGTTGCCTCACTATGTTTATTTTACAGATATTATAATGGTCTTTGTTCAAAGGAGCTTTCTGCTCTCGTTCCTCAGAACAAAAGTTTTAATCGATCAACACGATTGGCTACCAATTCGCACCTATTCACTGTGGAGGTTCCACAATGTCACAAACAGTTTTATGCAAGAAGCTTTTTTCCAAGAATATCAAAACTGTGGAATTCCTTGCCTTCTTGATGTTGTCCTGATCGTGTTGATCTACAAGGCTTTAAAACTCGCGTTAATAGACATCTATCAGGGATGGGGGTTCTTTAGTTCCTGCTCCTGCATTTTATGTAGCTCTTTGCACTTTAGTGGCCCCAGGAGAATTTTCAAGTTTGATTCTTCTTCTGTGTCCTTGCACTGAGCGAATTTCAATAAAAAAAAAATAAAAAAAAAGATATGGGACGTAAATTCGCTACCTATTCAAAGCAAATAAAATAAAATTCAAAGCAAAAGCTTGAAGGGGAAAAAAGAAAATAAATTAAACAATCCATATATTTTGGATGAACGGAACATAGAAAATTAGTACCCTTTAATGCGAACTAATTTTTAAAATACTCATTCTATTATGCAACTTAAATTGCCATGTATTCTAATCTTGGCAACAAAGGTCGAGCGCAACATAAATAACGCAGTATTTGAATTTTACTTCCCAAAACTAAATAACACAGTCAGAAACCTCATGTTATTAAGATTGAATCATATACAGTTAATCAGGTTTGTTAAATAATGTTTCGCCTGGGTAATATTGATCGGGAATTAGATAACTCTCACAACACTTTATTATTGTCGTACAAATAATGGATTTTTTACATATTGTGCGGTAATTATACAGTTATTTGTTATTTGAGTTCGCATCGGTTGATTCGTTTTATGCGTTGCTACGGTCTTTGCTTCAAGCGAACTTCGCAAAACATAGTCCATAAATAACAATTTTTATATTGCACAGAATACCATTTCTTCGACACAAGCAAGGCTTGAAGCCACAATACTCGTGAAGTTGTATTACCGATGTGTTGCTCAAATCTTTGCTTTCGGATAACAAAAAAACGGCAATGCAAGGCTGAATATTTCTGAATATTTTTTTCATTCTAAAAATGAGCAAAAATTTAAGCAATTGATTTGTTCAACTTTGAAGTATTCATTATCTGACCCTGTAGGTTCGGAGTTCGGGATTTAGAATTGGGACTAAATGAACAGGCAGAAGAGGTAGACAATCTTGCCCATTCTCGTAAACAGGTAAAGGAATTTGTTCATAAACATGTGGTAAATCGGAAAATATAGAGTTATGTTTTTGTTCGTGAAATTGAAAATTTTAAATCAGAATTAGTGCAGTAGGTTAGCTTAGACTCATATAATAATACAAATGTCCATATTGTTGAGAGAATATATCATTTTTATCGCTCTAACCTTGGTTGTTTAGTTCTGTATAGGATGTTTTTTAGATGTTGTTCACAGCTGGCACTTTATCTTGCAGTACTTCTTTGACATTTGGCACTGTCACTTGATACTGCTTTCGGTCCGTTATGAGCGTACCTCTATAAAAATACGTAACCCCTCTTGTAGAAAGTTCATGAAGAATGCATACTTTTCGAATCGTACCATGCAAGTAGACATAAAAAAGTCAGCAGTTGCCTCCTGACTTTACGAATATTATCCCAGATGTGGAACACATCCAGTTGAAATATGTATTCCCGTTTGAAGAAATATCATGATAAATGCATGGTTGATTTTATAAATCTTCTCCTGAAGCTGGGCTTGAAAAATAACTCTACGGTAGCCTACTGACATTAGGATTATTATATTTTAGGTGAAACTCATCCGATTGTAAATCACACTGAATATTCTGTTTTGCAAACAACTTTAACTCTATGTTTTTTTTCTAACGTTTTACTTCCTCCCATTTAATTCAGGTTAAAAATAATGAAACAGATAAGAATATAAAGCACCATTTTTGGCTGTTCTGCGGTTTCCGAAACAGCCTGATATCACAAAGTTTTATAATTTTTTTTGTAAACCAACTTCCTAGAGTGGATCACCCTGTCCACGGTCTGACAGACGGGGTTACAATTACTGGAAAGATCTGATGTTCGCCTTCGCCTACCCAAGTTATTAAACCCTGGGTTGAGTGGTGTGGTGGGCACGCATACGCGAGTCGGACTAGCCGGGGCTCGAACCCGAGATCTTCAACTTGCAATGCCAACATGTTTGAACACTAAGCCATTGCGCGCACTAATATAATTTCGGGCCCCATATAATGTTGTATCTTCATTTTGTCGTGACTTTTACGAGAATTCATATCTGGATTTGCTCGTTGGCAGCGTTTCATTAAAAAAGTACCTCTGGTTATCATTGCTACAGCGATTATTATTCCAACAACCACACCAGCTATCCAACTATTGCCGGGTTAAAAGTATTCGAAATTCTTATGGAAGTATATTTTAAATCGCATAACGAAGTTATTCTATCTAGAATATTAATATCTCAAATCATCATCAAATCAAAACAATATGTTTCAAATGATGCTATCTGAATTCGGTTTTCATATACAAATTAGCGCGGTTGAGTTCAAAATGAATAATGATTTGTCTGCTCGATTGTCCAAATGTGGATAGAAAGTAAAATCTCAAGTAACTGAAATTGTAATCATCCTAAAACTGAAAGAAATATAGAATAGCATTCTCAAGTTTTACAATTCTAAGCCGTTTTTTGCGACAAAGCTACAAAAGAAATTTATCAAAATCGTATAAAAACGCAAGCGTGAAAAGAGCTACATAAGATACAAACATAAGAACTAGGCAATTATCATTTCTGGAGTTATCTATCGACGCTAGTTTCAAAGTCATTAGGACGATGCTACGAGCTTTGCAGCCAATCATAATCACTTTTTATGGTTATTTTATAGGCAGTGATCAAATACAGTCAATTTATTGTACTGAACGTCCGTACAAGTTGTAATAAAAGCTGTGTGTCATGTTCAACTGCACCATCTATATTTTGAGGAATGTGAACAGGGGGATTTTTTTTAACTGAAACGCATGCTCATTGAATATTCTAGCTTCCCTTTACTCTCTTATAGAGGAAACGGTGGAATTTAGAGTTTTGAGGTGCATGTATTAGAATGTCCATGTAACTATGAGTTGTAGCATCAAGTTGTTTCACGCTGTATCAGCTGCGTTAAACGTCTAATACCAGAATTCAACTAAAATGCATAATTGGAATAACGTTTTTTCTTAAATATGTGTCACTGATTGAACGACTAGATGAGACGCGGTCCATGCGTGACTTATGCTTGAAAAAAACTCTGATTTGGGTGCAGAGTGACAGTGATGATGACGATATATGAATGATGACGATATTTAAACCAAAGACAGTCTGAGGAGACAGAATGGGTAAATTCGGCAATTTGATCAAGGCATTCAAACCGGCCCGATAAAAATCTATGCCCCCTCACACACCTGAAAAATCGCTTATTTTGAGTAATGCAATATTATAACTATTTCAGCCCCCGAATACTCATTGGTAATTTGTTCGCATTGCCACTCTCCTACTCGGTTAATTTATTTTGACATGTGTAATAATAAATAAAAATAAGACGACATTTTCGTTTGAAAAGAAAGTTTATTGCATACGTCCAAAATAAACCACGTTTTATAAAATTGAAACACAAACCCTAATTAAACAGACAAAGTCATACCCTATATATTACAACTCAATAATTGAATACACGAAGTAGACAAATTTATGAAGGGAATAATAATTAAACGATGAAAAATGGCGCGTATAGAGATAAAAGTTGATTGCCGAAACAAAAGTGTAACTAAATTTCATAAAAATTTGCTGCAAATTGCACATTTGTTTACTTTAAAAAAAAATATTAATCGAGATAAAACAATACTGGAAAACACAATATTGTATAAAATTTTTTTGGAAAACTAGAACTATCAAAGAGTATATTAAACAAATTTGGGTTTCCAGTTTTCCTGGTTTCAGAAATGTACAAATAAATGACATATTCATATTACACGGTCAATATCTTAATATAAAAGAATATAAAATAATTAAATTGATATGTTATGCTGTATTTTCATCTGAATCTTTTATAACAACATTCTCATATCCAGGTGCAGGAATTCTTTCATAAACATGTGGATCTGAAAAGTACAAAATGCTCAAAACGATAATAATAGCATGTAATCCATATATCAGCATAGATTAGGAAAGTGATTTATAACAATCTCAGTCAATGCGCAGACAGCCAGAACAGAATATATAGTTTGCTTGTCGAATAATCTAACTGTCGTTAATAAAGAGAACACTTTAATCCGGTTTGTATTATTCACTTTTTCTTTCCTACTTATTCTTTTCCGGATTTACCCCGATGAAAAACATGCTCTGGAATTCATTTCATCGTAAATCGTTAAGAATGGATTTAATATATTTCTTGATTCTGAATACCTCCGTCTGCCTAATGTACAAGTCCGAAAATTTGATAGAAATAAACCTATGAATAAACCTGCTTTAAATATAATATTACAAAAGATATTAAATATATCAACTCCTTGTAATCAATAATTAGTATTACCTTCATTAGTCCGTTGTTGTGGTTCAGTATTAAGAACAGTCTGATATCCTGAAGTTTCATATAATGTTGTTGCATGGTCAGTTTCTTGCTTCTGTGGAGACGTGGAATCTGATTTTGATTCTCGTTGCTGACGGCGTTTCACATACAACATAGCGATGATTATCAACGCTGCGCCCAATACAATCCCAACAACAACACCAGCTATCCAAGCATTGCCTTGAATAAAATAGGATTTTAAGGCAGGGTTAAAACATTCGAAAAGGGCCGAAAAATGTATCCTTTGTTCAAATATTCACACGGGTGTCCGAAATTTATTACCATTTAGTTTCACAATCGTGTCGAATAATTTTCTAAATATCATCTTATATTTGTATCAGGATCATAAACAAACAAAGATATCTTTATATCAGCGCATAATTTATGTACAAATTCACATTTTGGAAAAACAAGGTATCATTTATTTGATTTTTAATTGTTGAAGAAATCGAATAATTTATGAATCGAATATCGAAAATCAAATCTAATATTTTGTTCACACTTGTTCCCACTAATGATTGTAAACTAGTTATTTCTCAAACTAGGTAAAGTTATTCAAAATTACCACGGAACTAGGCAAAATATTACTAGGTAGCCTAGTTTTACTTTTTTATTAGATAGTACTTAGAATATAAACAATATAAATTGTCATTCGACTGGAGGCATTTTTAATATATTTTAGTCTTAAGATCTTTAAATGGTCTATTTTTGAAAGTTTTTATTTCAGTGGAAATATAATTTACCTAGTTTTATATACCAGGCAACTAACCAGGTACCTATTTAAAAAATAATTAAATTACCTAGTTCCCGAGTGAATTTACTAGGTAAAATACCGAACAAAAACTCGGCGAAAATTAAACTGGGTAAGTTATTTATTCCTAACACCAGGTAAAAGTACTTTGAAAACAAATTCGGTAACTAAATATACTAGGCAAACTAGGTAATTTTCCTTAGAATTGCCAACACTACTTCCCACCTCATGTAACGCAGATTTAAATACCTGTGGAAGTGTTAGATTCTCCATTATCAAAATATTCGACTTTGCTTTCTTGAAACATCACTTCGTCATCATCGTTCGGAGTAGATGTTACCACGTACACGCTGGTGGAAAATGTATAACAGTGGTGTTATTTTTTACACAATTTTATAGCGTTAACGATTTGTAGAACAAAAAAAAGAACGCTATGAATTTTTTAATAATTCTGTCATTCTGTATGGCTTGTATGAATATTTGTTTTAAATTATTCAAAAACTTACATGATCTTTTTGACTTGAACATCGCTGTAAAAAATCAATTGAATTTTTTTGCAAAATTTGGGTGTGGTAACCTATAGCAGTATACAGTTCAAATTACCGCTCTAGAACTAAGACTAGGCCTTAATTACCTCTTTCAAAGCTAAGCATTACGTGAACTGAATGGTAAATACTAATTACAAGGCAACAATGGACAAGACGTAAACAAAGTAATCAATCAATTTAGGATCACGTTATCATGACGGTAGCTCAGTAATTACCAACTAACACAAAAGATTCAAATTCACAGAAACAAGATTGGAAATTAGATACATCACAATTATGTACTGAATTAAATGTTACCACATCAAGCCACATTCATCATATTGATTAATCACTCGATCGATCTGCGGCTCAGCACTTACTCAGGCTTGACAAAAAATTGATGACTTGAGCATTTTTTGCTTTCTCACATGTATCTATCCTGTACCCACCTGTAGCTATTTCCAACGTTTAACGGCCAATTTTTCGCCTCGTAGTAATTGATACTAACTGTTTTAACGTTTATTACATCACAACCACTTGTACTCCCATCCCCAATTGTGACAGAAAGTGAAGATTCTTGAAAGGCCGACCTGTGCAGATATCATGTGTGAAAATAATCAATTGGGTGCCGGATATTGACAAAACCTTACTGTATGACTAAGGAATTCCAGCAGATTAGTTGCAATATGAATAGTGATAATATGCCTTCTGCAGTATTTGCATGCCAGATGCTACTGGTAATTCTTTGAAGAACATCTTATTCGAGCGAAAATTTGTGGTTTCAGCGCAACCAATTCCTACGCGTGAATCATATTTGCCCTGCTGTATACAAACACTAGCATAAAAAGTAAGATCCAGAATATAAAATACCCTTCAATCGCCAAAGCAAGGTATTCTTCATTTGCCGGAGGTTCAACTGTGAGTGGCTCACTTGATACTTTTCGAAGTTTGACAATGTCAAATACATTGCTGTCCAAGGTATTTATTTCACCAGCTTTCACGATGATAAAAATGCAGCTGAAATTAAAAATAGTCGTCCAATAACGACATTGATATGAGTAATAAATTAATTTGCTAAATATAATTTAATTTCCAATATTAATTTAATATTAATATTTAATAATAAAATATGTTATTTGAGCGTGGATCACCTGATTACTGTCAGTGTGGTCAGAAGATCCTGATCGACTAGGCAATAAGAGAACAATTAAAATATATCCTTTTCTGAGGTTAGAAAGCAAAAGTATCTTTGGCAAATTGCAATGAACTTGTAGTTCTGCATTTAAAACCGACTGCATTTAAAACCAAACAAGCTGAAGTATCTGTTTCATATTTAAAATCTATACATGTTGATACTGTGCTTACCTTATAGGACCATTACTTTCATCGGGCTTATCATTTTCGATAGTTCGTGTTATTGAGGGTTCCTCTGTGTCAACACGTGGTTCTGTGATGTATTCGGGCTCTGAATATAAATTATATATTTGGATGAGCTTTTCAACCTTGATTCTATTATTTTTTTTCTGAAATAGAGTTCTGTCGGATAGGTAAACCAACATTACCTAATTCCCAGTAGGTGCTAAACTAAACTCATATATATTTTTCATGCGTCGTGAGAGATTACTAAAAAGAAACAAAAAAGTCATTAATGATCTTAATATCACCCAAGCAGAAGCCATTCACTGCATTTTAATACAGTGTTTCAGTTTTACTTGGAGTGATTTCTATTTGGCGCAATTCCTTGCGCTTTACTTTATGTCGTCAGGTTTTTTTCCCATTTAGTCGCTGTGAGTTGGTTTTAGGCGTTGCTTTCGACCTTGCTTCGACCCAATTGCAATAAAAACTGCAACTTACGTTCACTCTGTGCGCTGCATTTGCCCATTGCAGTTGTTTCCGGTCCACGACCAGCACATGAAATTGCAGAAACTTTGAAATTATAATATCGGTTCGGTTTCGGTTGAAGAGAATATGATAGAAGAGGAGCTGCAATGAGTTGTTCCCCGTTGATTGATGTGATGTCTGAATCCGAGGGTTTGTGGACGAATGCTTCTACGTAATTCACCTTTATTTCAAAGTTTGCATTAGCGTATAAACGTTTTTCAGTGAACGAAAGGTTTATTTTTATAATAAGAATATGATGCTGTAGAATGGAATCATTGCGAGCAATTCACGATAGTAATATTTTAAACGATCAATTAGCGGCAAAAAAAAAAATGATATTTACATAAGATTTATGTTTAAGACCAAATATTAAACTTAAATGCGCATTGATTGGAGGAAAACTGAATTATAAACTGTGTCCATCTAATTATTTCGATAAATAAAAACAAATCAAATACCTGGAAGTGTTTAACATTTTCTGGCAATATGTTATCCGGCATGATCCATTTCAACTTACAAATCTCAGTTTCGGGGTCCTGAGATACAGATGCTTCACTGATTGGACCAGGTAATCCAATACCTGTTGTTGCCACTACGGAATCGCTCCATTCGTCGAAACAGTCGGTTGGACATGGAGTTAACTGAACAAAGTGAATGTATTTCTATCATGTAACTCATATTATAAATGAGTTAGGTCCAATAACAAACATATATACTTTTAAGCTGAAAATTACGATGTTGTACAATAGATTTTAGTGTTTAGGGGTTTTAAAATGTTATTATCAGTTTGTTTATTTAGAAATAGTATAACAAACCTGAGGTCTTACAAAAGAGTTGATCAATTTAAACTAAACAATGACTGGTTTAAGACAAGTTAAACAGATATCAACAAAGAATTTACTGCCAAAACATTTTACGTGTTTTTTACAAACCTATTTTTTTTTTCCAAATTAACAAATTATCATAGACAAATTGAAATTTTGACGTTTTTTAAAAATTTAAATTAAAATAATCCTTATTAGTACGAAACTTTTTGTGTTTTTCGGTCAAGAAGTCATACCGTTATATTGTATCGAGAATCTGGTGTAAGATCTGCTATCTGAAACGTTTGAGTTTTGTTGTCAATTGGATATATTTCTTCTGTTTTTACCAACGATTGAGATGATGAATTGTTCAGTAAAAATATTTCCCATCTGAAGATAAATATACATAGGATTGTGCTTTAAGAAAGGTTAATAGATATATACACAGATAGTTTCATCAGGGTGATTGTCAACAATACACAGTGATTTTTAGTTTGTGCTACGCAATAAATAACACATATGGTTACTGGTATATATGCTAATAATTTTATTCAATAAGAATTTACATCAGGTGAACTTTAAATAACTACCTGCATTTAAAATGAGAACCCCAGCAAAAAGAAAATCATTTTCAAGGACGATCACAGTATAAAAACAAGATAAAAAGCACAAGGTGGATTTCAAGAGAAGTCACATTAAATATAAATTACTCAGGATATTATTTATTAAAATAAGATAAGATAAAAAAAAAAACATATTAATATGAATATCTATCCAAAAATGTCAGTATTTGAGTTCTGTGTTTACAATTCACAATTTCCTTACAACAGCCTTCCTCCGCAATTTACAAGCAATTTGAAATTTCATTTATTTATTTCAATTTGTCAAGTCAGTATGTAGGGTAACTTCAATATTATTATTTATTCAACAAATATAGAAAACGCATATAAAAACAACCAGTAGCCAAAATGAGAAAATTTATGCATAATTAAAACAAATAAATACAAATAATGTTGCAATAATATTACAAAATACTTATATCACTAACATACAGTATTTTCAAACGATATATGCAATTTCCATGACTCAATAATATTTTTCTAACAAAGATGCATTGAATATCATTACCGAATTTGAGTAACGGTGATTAGATATAAATGAATGTAGTACAAAATATTAACTAGAATAGACATAGGAAAATACAAGTATTGTACGTCATGTATTACATTTGGAAAAAATAAAAAATTAGATACAAAAAATCACTGTTGATAAAGGTATTAGTATTAACATAATATCGAAAACAAAATATGTTCAAAAAACAAAATAAATTGATTATGCTAAGCAATTTTGGCAATCTTAACACTTCCTATCACAGCTTTGCGTTATAATTTTATCACGATGGAATTCACTTCAGCACAATCAAAGCCCAGTTTTCTGATATTACTCAATAACGAATCGGTACTTGACCCAATTGATCGCTCCGAGCGCAACTGGAACGACATTAAATTGAAAATTAGGATACATTTTTTCAACCTTACGATTTTCGTTTTTAAGGCCCGTTGCGTTTGTCGTTTTTATCCTTTTCATTTCGGGCAATATTAAGATCCAGTGGAACAAAGACATCGATATTAAAACATTTGTTTTAATTGGTATACCATGCAACAATATCAGGCTTGGTATACTGCACGGATGGGACAACTTGGAAGGATTTATCCCACCACATTTCTACTTCGTTTATTTTGAATATTTTTTAAATATTCCTGGTATATTCAAATTCACATTCAAATTTATTGAAAATACTAGCATATAATGCCTTGGCAACCACATGGTGCCGAGTTGGGAGATATAAACTGGCTAAGAGACTGCCGCAAGATGAAAGCACGTGTTGCGTATCTTCCCTTGCATTTTCACAATGTCTACAGGTGTTATCAATCCAACTGTCAATGAACTCATTCTGTCGCCGTAAATACCCATGCTGGGGTTTGGATTTTCAACTATTTTTGTGACCTAATGTAAGTACCGAGTTGATACGTATTGAGAGATTCTCGATGGAGGTTGTTGCCGTCCCTGCCGTTATCTGGAATTGCTCAATTCCGTCTTCAAAGCGTCAAATCTGTAGTCCTTTCAGCCAGTAGAAACGGTGGTGGTGTTTTATTACCGAAGATTGAATAAAATTTTAGGCATGGGCTCTGCTAAGAACAGTTTTTATCCGTTTTTAATGATAGCATTGTACAATATCATTGAAGTTATGAAGAGAATAAACTACTGAATATCATTGTTTTAACTTACACGTGTTTGCTCAATATCAGAGGTCTCCAAGTCACATTAATCTTGCCTTCTGAATTACATGGCTCACCGACAGCTTTTATTATTACAGGCGCACCTATTTCTGTGAATATATTATATTTATTATTTGTGTTAGAAAAGAAACGATTGATATAATTATGATATAAAATGAATTGATACGAATATTTTCACCATTTTCGCATATAGTCCCTGTATATGCCAGAAGACAGTTGCATTTGAAATACGGATCGATTGATTGTGTTGACTGACATGTTCCTCCATTCAGACATGGATTTAAATTATATTCGCAATATTCTGAAAAACACGAAATGTTACAGGGCAGACGGCATTGAAAGTATTTATGACACCATCGAGTAACTTAGTCACAAAATTTACGCAAGCAATGGAATTAAATTTTCCAACACCTTTTGGGACAATCACACGAATATCTGAAAACAAGAAAAATAAAGAAATAATATTTGCACAACACATGGGGCACATTGACGTTGGAAGAAATGCGATTTGGAGCGGCAAATCTCCAATTGTACGCTGTATTAAAATATCGAGAGCTATTGATTTTTGCATATGTTTTTCTATAAATGAGGAGATTCTAAATTGACATATCGATGTTTGCAATAAACTTTCGGTACGATAGCAAACCTAGGAAATAACACTATGAATAGACTCTCACACTCCAGCAGTAAATATACCTAATTTTCAATATTTTCATATTGAAATGTCTTTTTCTATTCAAATGGGAATGATATATCCACAATTCTGTTATGTTATAAAAATAATCAATTAAATGAAATTATTAAACTAGCATACATTTTCGCGCATGTATTTCGCGAGCTATTAAGCAAAAAAAGCAAAAAGCAAAAAGAAACAAGGCATTACCAGATAAAATGTCTGAAGTTAAAGCTACGAGGGAATTTAGATAAACCTAATTTTTGATTAGTTTGAAGGTCAGAATTAAGGATTTGTCAATGTCGGTAAAACAGGATCTTCGTTATAACTTGGAACGTCTAAGTTCTTGCTTGTTAATTAAGCAAAATTCTGTGCCAGATGAGTACGTGGTTATCACTTTGTCATCACAGGTTGAAGATTCCGGTTCCCGCAAGTTTAAGATGTTCACCGTAACCACCGTGCCACTTCATTTAAGGCGGGGTAACATTTAGCCGAATCGAAAGGATATTGAAAGGTTATTTTGGACTGCGACACCAATTATGTCATCATAATTTCCCTTATAGAATATTTCAAAAATAGCACTTATTCAAAATACACCAGTGTACGAGTATATCTATGAAAATGAACGAATATGATTACTCACGATTACTACTACATGTTTCCCCGTAATATCCGGGCGTACATGTACATGCATAATATGGATCAAGTCCTAGGTTGTTCACACAGGTTCCTCCGTTCTTGCATGGATTAGGTTTGTTTGCACAATATTCTAAAACAAAATGGGTAAAATATGTATAATTTTAAACATTTATTAAATTTCATGTAAGCTACCGAGCTTAAAAAAGTTATTTTGCCGAATAATATATGTCAATGCTACTTGATGAGACTCCGATTACGCAAATTCTTCCCTGGATAAAAGTGTTTCATGGCTTTGGGAAAATTGATCGTAAGAAGACGTCACTTTAAATTAGCACATGTTATCCAGTATGTTTTGCGATGAGTGAGATTTGAAATCGTACTGTAATTTTTTTTAAATTTATTATGATAATTGTATAAAACATACGTTTATATGGTAAAATGCGCAATATAATTAATCCGTTAAAAAAAATTGCTACACAACACATTCATATTTAACGATTTCATTATAATTTTTTTCTAACACCTAATGAAAGAGTACTTCGCCAACTGGCGAAGAGTAAATAATATAAATTAACCGAAATAGTCTCGAATAGCACGAAAGCTACTGTCTCCTCGTTAGGACATTGTAATACAGAGCCTTAGAGCGAAGCTCGATAGTACTGGTTGTTCATCAATACCCACCACTCCATTTAAGGTGTGAATTCTTTTGTAGGTTAAACCGAATCGAAAAGACCAGATTATTATTCCAAAAACACTAACCCTGTTCGCTTGTAAGTAACTGGTACAGAGCCTTGTTGAATGTAAATTCACTAATGCCGTCACTGGCGTGTTTGAGGGATGGTTCCCCTCCCGAACTGAATAATTCGTAGAATTGCCTTCAAAAAATGCCTCAAAACGTAGGAAATCTTATTAGTTTTTTGCTCGCCTTCTACGCGTATTAGTAATCAAACCCAGAGCCAGCTTTCAAAATTTTATCGGTTATTTAGTGGTAATGTTCACTAAAGCCTATTCTATGAAAATGAGCTAATATGATTACTCACGATTACTACTACACGTTTCCCCAAAATATCCGGGCGTACATGCACATATATAATATGGATCGACTCCTGGGTTGTTCACACAGCTTCCTCCGTTATTGCATGGATTAAGTTTGCTTGCACAATATACTAAAAAAATGGTAAAAATATTGTTAATTTTAAACATTTATGAAATTACATGTACGTGTCCGAGCTCGAGCTTTTTTTGGCTAATAATTTTTTGTCCATGCCACTTGAACGACCAATTACGACCAATTACGCAAGCTTCTTCCTGGATACCAGAATTTCATAGCTTTGTGAATATTGACCGCAATAACATATCACTTCAAATCAGATCGTAAAATCTAGTGAAATTTACGTTAAGCGAGATTAGAAATTGCATAGATCCTAATATATTCAAAAATGAGAAGTAGTTGTAACAACATCACACTGAAGGGACTCGCTAAATTGTATTTTTTGTTTTAAACGTTAAGTGACTATGACGATACAAAATGTGGCCAAAACTTGATAATACAACAACCTGGGAGGAGTTATGGCAAGTATTGGTTTTCTGATAAAAGGGCCTACTAGTTCTGCGACTATTAAGAAAAATGATTCGTATTACGACAAGTTTACAAAGAATTTTCTACTAGGCATGTGCTCGCGGGACTTGCCAGACGCAATTTGCGTCAATATTGCTAACAGATACCCTACTATGGAAGCGACTCCGTCTCGTAAACCACCCGGCAAAGTATATTAAATGTTTTGTTTTCAACACATTTGCGCAAAAATTGACATACTCTGACAATCATCTGATGACGAGACCGACAGTAATAGCATCAAGATTTCAGCGATAAATCAATCTTGATTTATCCCCGAGTATCAATGGATAATTGATAGATTGCCAGTCTGTGAAAGCTGCAGATCGAGAAATATTTGAAAGCGCAATGTGCAATTTTAGTACAGTATGATGTACAATGTGATTTAATTGCATATGGGGATGGAGAGACTCGAATTATCGAAATTCAAATATAATTTGAATAAGTTATGTTCCGTTCCATCAGACTAGGAATCGCAACTTAAAAGATTGCTACATCTTCAAGCCAACAAATTCATGGAAAAAAATTGAATATATTTTTGTGACATCATTTACACACTATATCAAGTAGAATTTGTTTAAAATTTCATTCTTATTTCCCAATACATTTTGTCGCTGGCTCCTTTTTTGCACAAGTTTATATGCATATTTGAACAATTCGTAATGAATTTTTTTATCTTGGAATGCTAACTAGGGATTTATCGATAACTTATTTTCTGCTCATACTGTTTTTAATAACCCAAGTCGAAGATCATTTGATGCCAAAAGCTGAAATTACAGATGACGACATTCATCACAAATGCTTAAAAAGATGCAAAAAATTCAACTTTAAAATTAAAACTGCTACCGAAAGCTCCTATTTTTTTTTTTTTTTTTTTTTGAAAATTCAATGCCACTATCCAAATGTGTACTTCCATGAAATGACAATTTACGTTTATCATAAACTGTCAAACCGTTTTTCATAAAATACGTTTTGCATCAATGGTTCTATAAGAGTAAGTAGGTGAAAAAAAGACAACATTATCAAAATAAAATGTTTAATGATTTGAAAACTACGAAAATTAATACAAAAACAAACAAAAATAAAGATGGGTAAACCACAATGTTTTTTTTCTTTAATACCACTGTCGTCAGGTTTACAGGAGGGGAAAGATTTGAAGTTTATCTTGAGGAAAAGTTGGACCCGATCCTCATACTTGGATGTCTATGCCAGATGTCGATTCTTGTTTTTTTTTTTAATAATTTAATGTAGAAAAGTTAATATTTACAGAATGGAAGATATACTTCCAACCATTTGTTCTATGTATTATAATCTTTTTTGTGTTTCAGGCTTTCGTAGTTGACAAAGTGACACAACTAAGACTGTTTCGCAAACACTGCTATAAAAATATTTTTCTTTGATCCACACAAGAAGCGAATTAAATATTGAACATAATATAAACATGAGTCATATGAAGTCACGTGCAATGATTTACAATTATTTTCGCAGAAATCGCTATAGCTTCCGATTGGCTTCACATGTTATTTGATATCAAAATTTTACATTTATAAAATATATATGCAGAAAATTTAAACGAAGACGAACAGCAGAAGCTAATTTCCTTCCATCAATTTTAACACTGTTCCAACTAGAAGTGTCCGCTGGTAGAGGGCCTTGGTCAGGGTGATTCACTCCAGGAAGTGGCTTCAAAAAACATCTATAATATGGGTAATTACCAGCATCATTTACAATCTTCGGTACGCGTACCTACTCTTGAGTTTTTCGATCGTTGTTACCTTTACAAAATACTCCAATGCATGGCTGAC
>OZ023139.1:23032907-23077667 GCA_963675895.2 Styela plicata | reverse complement strand
TACCGATTGGGAATTTCTAGAATAAACACAGCGAAACGAAAGTACGGCAAATTCACGGATAGTATTGGAGATTAGCATATAATTCAAAGTTTATTATAAATCATGTAGAGTGGATAACCGTCGATAATTTGCTTTCTGCCATATTCATGTGGTAACATTTATTAACATGAATTTTTTTCATGTGTATGTGATGAATGTTGACTAAAATATGTTTTGGGCAATAGACTGTAAGTCCTTTGGAGTGGAATGACCGTTACATCGGATGATTTTGAGCAGGCTGCTAGAGGACTATAACGTGTGTCCAAATAAAACCAGGCATATTGTAATTTATCACGTTATCGCTAAAATAGGATGGAGATCCGTTCACATGAGCAAAGGATGGGGGTTATCTCTGCCATAGGTGAATTATTTAATATCGGTTTCTCATCACACTGTGTCCGTTATTCACACTGGTACTTTGGTAGTGCATGAGGACAATAGAAGGAGCTACCATAAATTTGTAGGAATGACAAAATGGTACTATTATTGTATTGAATGTGAGCATGTTGTATTCCCAAATATATATATATATATATATAATATATATATATATATATTTGGGAACACAACATGCTCACATTCAATATCCAAATTATATATATATATATAATATATGTTTATGTATATTATCATGACATGTCGCCTCCTAAGGGCCCAAATACTTCTATAAACACAGATATTCTATATAAATGGAATGCATCTGCTAGGTGTCCGGCAAGAAATATTGGAATTTTCATCGTGTAGAAAGACGCTGCCAAAATGACCAATTGAATAGCATATAATTCAAAGTTTATTATAAAGCATTTATAGTGAATACCTGTCTATAATTTGCTCTCTACCAAAATTATGTGGTAACTTTTATCAACATAAAATTTGTATTTTTTATGCGTATGTGATGAATGTTCACTAAAATAGTTTTGGGCAATAGACAGTAAGTCATTTTTTAATTGGAATGACCATAACATCGGATTTATATACATTTTTATTGCAAAAGTGTCCAATCCAATTATTGTAAATCCAACAAAAACAAGAGTTATTAGAAAATGAACCAACCAAATCCACGAAAGGAGAATGTTAAAGAAATTGTTGTAATATAAACGGAGTTGCTTGTTACATTCAAGTCAAACTGAATATATTAACATTAGTTCCTCCTATCCGTATGTCATCTGATTTCGTTCAAATAACCAGGGTCCTCGAACTGTGCGCCGTTTCTCAGCTTTACTTGTATTGACTACCTGTTGTCAAATGTGTTCCTGTGTCAAACCGTTCAAACAAGTAATCCGCAGTGTATTATGTTTTTTTTTTTTTCTGTACAATATCGTTTTATACAATGTACTCCTTTTAAATACATTCACAGAAAAGATTGCCTCGGTGCTTGAATGAGGCACTTCACTTCCTGTTGGAAATCAAGTAAATAGCAATACAAGTTCATGGCCTGGCATTTTAAGTTATGCAAAACAGATTTTACAGACAACCACAAAAAATAGAACATCAAGTCAGTCCACTGCACATTCTCGGTTCTTAATTCAGGCCAAGGCAGTTGATTATTTATTTTTTTGATGATGTCGCCTAATATTTATTTTATTGTAATACTCATTATGCTTTCTTGGTCAATTGTAATCAAGGCTTGTAAAATTAAATTTCATTGGCTAGTGAAGATGCTAGTGGAGAGTGAGGTCAAACTGAAGTACATGTACTTTGAAAACCTGATATATTCAATTACAATTTACCTTGGCAATCGACATATTTCAAGCAAAGAGAACAATGACAGCAGTCAATAAAATATTATGTATTTTCGCCATTAATTCACATATTAAATGTTATTCAGGATACCAAATTGACTGCAATACAAGACGAATTCCAGCATTGTTGAACAAATACTTAACACAGAAGCAATGTATCTTTTGGGAAAAGATTTTCTGGAAAAATTAGGCTAATCTAGAATGAATTATGTAAAACATATACTACGAAATACAACCTCATCTTCTCGCCGTTTCGACATGTATGTTGGACGTTTCTAAATTCCTATGTAGTCGTAATATAAAATACATATACTTTACTTGCGAAATATCATGATCATGACTACTTTTTAGATCTTTGTTTACACATTTTTTATTTTCTTTGATTTTGATGCAACGATGAGACATTCGTTAATGTGTGGACAATGCAAGGCGGATAATAAAGAAACTAGATTTCCAATTTGATCGTAAACGGAAATGCTATTAATAATAACTTACAATAAACGCACAAGCACATTAGGAAGAATTCTCAAGCATTGGACATAATACTTACACGTTTTGTTTTGTCGATAATTACTTCAATTATATACAATGATACTAGTACAGTCGTAGAATATAAGGTGAATTACAGTACCATTATAATTTACTTGTATTTGAAACGTTCAAATGATCTGTATTTAAACAAAAACAATTGTTTGTGTGTTAACGTTTGTCATCAGTAGAATTTCTAGATAAGTTAAAATTAAGTAGAGAAAGTGTTGGAATAAATTGGAGTGATGATACAAGGAAGAAAAAGGCAATGAAGACCAGAAACCATTTTGTGAAAACTTCAATACCAGTACTGGTTGTCTGTATTCAAATGAGAAATGCGATCACGCTTAAATAGAAGTGGCAATTCTATCCATTACAATTTAACAATCGTTCATTCTAAGACAGCTCAATTTGGGTTTTATAAATGTGACAATTATAGGCTCTCTATCATATTCATGCGGCTGCTTTCAACAGCATAATTTCCGTCAAATAAACTACATCCGCTTTGCGGAATTGATCTTGTCACATCGTGTAACGTATGAATTACAAGTGGGCCACTGACTTTTTCGGAGTCATTCTGCCTTTCGCCCATTGAAATATTGCCAAATTAAAAACGCAAGATATTCTGAACCTTTTTATCACAGACGTGCTCGCAATAGGGGAATTCTCAAATTGCGATACAAGACCGTGGATAGGGAGAGACAGGCATGCTTAGTTGTAAACATATTTTATTGGTATCTATTTCACAAATCAATATTTCTAAGAATTGCCTCACGAAAATATTTGCGTTTCTCTTCGAGGAAAACGACTATGAAAGCTGGAAACGTATTAAAGCCGAAATAAGCCAATTGAGAAACATCATAAAAATCATAATTTAAGCTCGTTTAATATTTATTATTATTATTATTATTATTATTATTATTATCTAAAACATTAAAAATAAGGTAGGTACATAATTTTCGGGGGGAGTATAAATACAAAACCGCTATTTTTGGTGAATCGTGAAATGGAAAGAATGAAAATTATATAAAATTTCAAGACCAAATACCAAACGTTCAATATGGAGAACAAGCAGCAACACAAATGTCACTGAGAAATTATTTCGTTACCATTTTTATCGTTTACATTTGCAAAATTTAACTTCGTTCTCCTCATTGCAGCCAAGAGATTAATAAGTTCACATATATATTAGTTTAGGCATTGGAATTTTCTTTTACTTGTCACAATATTGATCGGACAAACTATGGCACCAGGTAATCAGAGAGTATAAGGGATCAGGGTCCTCCCTCCAGATATTTGCTAATTACAAACAAGAATTATTGCATCGGTGAAAAAATACACTGTAACAAAAATACAGTGAATTTACTGATTATTTGTAGTAATTGCAAAGTTAAAAAAACGCCATGTTGATGATATTTTTGTCAATTATAAGCTATTGATGGACCGCACCTTTGAGGTGCGTGCCATCAACATTCCATATTCGTACAAAAAGTCAAGTTTAAAATTTTTTTTATATCACAAGTAAAATTACTGTCAAATAACCAGTGATTTCATTAGATTTTTTTACAGTATACCTCAGGTGGAAAGTTCAGGAAACATCGTGAAAACGCAATTTTTGTTACCCTTTTTTATTTTGTTTGCCCAAGAACTTGGTCAGACAAAAAATTTGGTGTTGCCTAATCTCAGATTAATCGATTTATTATCTGACCCTGTATGTGGGCCTTTGGAATTGCCTCCTAGTATTTTGTTTTATGTCGCATGAGGCAACTAAATGGACAGAGAGTAATGGTAGACGGTCTTTTAATCACCTTGTACCACTCAATTGAGTTTGTTTTACTCGTTCAGTCGTCCCTGGAAACTTCCAAGTTCAGAGATAACTTATGCGTACTACAATTTGTAGTCGTTCTTAGCCGTTCACGAGGTGTTAGTTGGTTTTATGTAGGCGCTACTGATGGCTTTTTCGAAAGGAGGTTAAAAATGACAAATCAGTGTAATGAAAGGACGAGCAATCATGATTTTCATTTCTAGTGATATCATAAAAAGCACTATATACAGTTATGACAATAATAGTAAAATTAGTGTAAATGAAAATTACGAGCTTTATATTCTAAGCAGTATTTTCATCAGAAGTTTGTAAAACAACATTCTCGTACCCAGGTAGAGGAATTCGTTCATAAACATGTGATGGATCTAAAAATATAAAATATGTATTTAATAGTAAAATTGAAAATATTCTCAATCGGACTAGTTTATAGATTAGCAGGTTAGCTTATGCTAATTTTTTATACAGATATACTTATGTATTCCCATTAGCAGAAAGTTCTTGAAATATTTAATGGCCGTTTTTGCAAATCGTCTTTCGACAAAAAAGAGTTATTGATATCCTACCGAAATTGGCAATATATTTCAAGTTGACCTCATTCTTTTATACGTCACTCAAAATCTACGTTTCTAAAAATCTCAACTACTGTGTTTTTTGTTCTACTCTCTTGTTGCTGCAGATTAAAAATGTTGAATCAATTTAGACTACCTTCGTTATTCTTTGGTTTTTCTGTATTCGAAACAGCCTGATATCCCGCCGTTTCATATAATGTTGTATCTTGATACTGTTCTGTCATTTGTGAAGAGTCCATATTTGAGTCTGCCCGTTTACGGCGTTTTATATAAAACGTAGTTCCAATTACCAATGCCACAGCCCATTACAATTCCGCCACAACACCTAGCTATCAAATTTACCTAGTTAATAATATATTAATGATTTTACGCTTGGAAAGAAAGTATTAATATTTTATGTTGTGCAGTAGTTTTTTCAAATCGGTAGATAAAAAAGATTTGCCCTGTATAGAAGAAATTTAGGCCTCAAATCATTATTCAATTATATTCAACATGTTTTCGAATGTTCTCATCTGAATACTAGTTCCCCACTACATTTCCATGATTGTATTGATAAAGGTAAAACTCGGAGTATTTCGAATTTATTGCAAGTCATTGCATTGCTACAATGCACACATTTTTCAGACAGGGTGGATAAGGTACTTATAAAATAAGTTTTCACGTAATTTCGGATGAGCATATATTGGCAAGCTCGATATGAGGAATTGCCCCGTTGTTGATCCAATTATAGAGAAAGACTTACATTACAAGTTAAAATCAGCTCATATTACTTTAAAAAAATTGAAAATCATCGTAAAACGAATATTAGAGGATTCCTCAAGAGCAGTTAATCGTTATAGTGAAATTTGAATTTAATTAGATTATATTTATATAACGAATCATTTTAATAAAGCTGTGAGTCATCTCCGATTTAAAGGATAGCAAGGCCATGACATAGCCCAGTATAAATAATCTGCGGTCAAATCAGGATTCGAGCGTTTTTTTAAGTAGAGCTATTCGATTTTACAAGTGTTTTTTTTTGTTGAGACAATAGAACAGAGTTGCCACTTTTAGGGTAAATTATCAAAATCCCACATTGAGGATATCAGTATGAGTATTATTGGTATACACGGAGAACAAAGTTGGACCAAAAATCGATCCTTGTGGAATACTCGATGAAATATGTCCTATACGTTGACGGCAAGCAAATAGGCTTAATGTGGATGTATCTTTCCACATGTTTTGAGGAAATGGAGACAGACCATCTTCCATTGATTTTTGTCCACCACCCGCTATCAATCTGGTTTTTTATTTTTTTTATAAAATTTATTTTGGCATAATTTTTCAACTTCCGAAACTCACTAGTTTTTATTCTTTCATTCCATGTCCATTTCAGGGAATTCTCTTTAAAAAAGGTCAATATCATTTAGGAGTCACTTCGGGGAGACAATTCGACTCCAAGAGTCCAGACATTTTCTAATTTTCATTCGATTCAAAAATAATACTGGTAATTGATAAGGATTACTGATGATGCTGTTTATCTCAGCTGTTTGAAAGGATACTGCACAATTGTTGAAATAAATTACATATGTGTGGAAGAACCGCGATAATGTCGTATGGAAAGTTGAGCTTTATAAATTTATACCAAAAGCATATTGTAATCCTTTGAACATCTTGCCAATATAATAACACTCCTGTTTCGTATTCCTTTTTGTATTAAAAACTTTTTTTTGCAAAAAAGGACGCTGATGCTCGAATTCTAATGAAGAAAATGGGGGGAACATGAAACTTTTTATTTTTCTCACCTTTGCAGAGGCCAATTTGTCCATTTTCAAAATAACGTTCAACAGTTACTTCTTGATAACATTGCCTTGTGTTTTTCATCTGGTGTTGTTGTTTACCATGTACATACTAAAAACATGTAAGGAAATTTTAAATTCTCATCATTATAAATTGAAAAGAAAAAAAAAAAAAACGTGAACTGAAAAAGACAAACATTTGAAGTTTTGATATAGGTTTAAACTAAATTACCTGTAACTCTTGCCAATACTAAGGTGGCCAATTTCTTGCACCATAATTGGCTTTATCATCTCTAACGGTTTGTTGTCTGTTATGTCGCATGCCAGTGGAACTGTCATCTCCGAGTGTAATTGTTAAAATTGATTTTCCGGTGAACTCTAACCTGATAACATAAAAAAGCCATGTCCAATTTTTTTTAAGATATGCAATCTGAATTATAATAAAAATAAAAAATATTGCAAAAAAGTATATAATAATAATTAGATTTTGATGGTTCAGTAAAGTTTTTTATTTCAAAGATGAACATGTACCTTCGGATTGTTTACAATTGACAAATATTCTTCGTTCTCTGGATTTTCGTCCTCAAGTGCTGTTGATGAAAAAAACTCTCTTAAGTTCAACGATACTAAAATAACTTTTGGATCATTTTCAATCCTACCAGACTATTAACACTGAATGAAGATGCAACTGAAATTTAGTAACTATTTTTGTAAATTCTTTTTGTGTCATAATCAGCAATATTGATTATTCGAATTATGTAGTGCAGGCAAATTGCAATTTGTGAAAAAAGTTAAAAATATTTAAATCATTTTAAAGAACAATTAAAGGTAGAGTGCGACGTCACAACTGTAAAGTAAAGAAAAGGCAGACTGAAACTTCCACACACCTGATCGAACCATTGCTTTCGTCTGGGGAATCGGAATTTCCTATATTTTGTTGTGTAGGTCCTGGTTCTTGTTGAACAAAATTAGGAGCATCGATAGAATCCTGGAGCTGTAAGGGGATAAACGCACCATTTTATTGTCAAATTATGTTTTCATTTGTCAAAATTTTCCAACAAATGAAATTATTGAAATTTCAAATTATAGCTCACCTGGCTAAATCTGCCTCACAATTACCAGAAGCTGTTGTTGTTGGCCCGATTCCAGCCACACGAAAGTCGCAGAAAAAATTTCAAAAATATATTTGCGGGTTTGGCTTCGGCTCCAGTATTATAGCGTAAGTTTGAAGGCAAAACATCAACTTCTGTTGTGATTGTTGTCACATCTGTGTTTGAAGGTTGGTGAACGAATACCTCTTTGTGATTTTATCTGGATCGCGGAGTCGTTGATAGATTTAAAGATGATAATTTCATCAACGATTATTTGAAATGTGACAAAATAAATATGATTTATTGACATTGATTTAAATCACTACAAATGAAAATTTTCGGGGGCCATTTTAAAGGCGGTAAGGTTTAATTTTATATGCAAGTTATATAATTTTGGACTCTTTTGTTTTTTCGGCTTGCTTTTTAAACGGGAATTATTTATGTCGTAATTTAAAACACGATGGAAAATAACTAACTTTGAATGATTCAACATTCTCTGATTCAGGAGAGTTGGGCCATTCCCATGGTAACTTCACAATATTTTTCGTTTCGTAATTTTGTGTTACAATTCGCTTCTCTAACTGTATTCAGGCAAGCCAATTTCCTGTTTGTTGCAGGTTCTTATGGTCGGTCAGTTCAGCTATGCATGTCAGATGGACAAGCTGGGTGATCTAAAAACATGCGAAATGAATAAATCATGATAATTTTATCTTGGTGCACTTTTCATGTTACTCTGAACTAGGTTGTTTTCAAATATAAGTAAGCTTTTTGTCCACACAGAAAAGTTCATGATCGATTATGGAATTTATATACTTTGATTAAAAGTTGTATAAAAAAGCAAAGGCAAAGTGTTTTTCCGACTAAAAGGCTCGTTACGGACTTCGAATAAGTTTATGAGTTTGCCGATGTTGTGCTCGAAAGCAGTTGTTTATCTTTGTGTATTAAGTGTTTCATATTGATAAGTTTTGATTTTTGTTATCCCACATTTTTTTACAATAAACAGAAAGAATTTGTAAAGGGGGTTTTGGATCCAGTGAAGATAAATTCCATATCAAAGTGAATCTTCCGGTTTGTACAAGAGACGGTTTACGATTCGTTATTCATAATCATTGTCACTCTCTAAAAAATTTTCGCCAGTTTTTACAATCATGAAATTGTTTAAAATGAATGTTTTTGTTTTTTTTAAACTACTATCATTAGCACTTACAGATATATTATATCTTGAATTCGTGTTTTAAACTGTCGATGATATAAAGTTTGAGAATGGTTGTTGGCGGGATAAATTTCTTCGGATCGTTCCCACACTTCGGAGTATAATAAAAGTTACTTGATACCTAGAACATTAGCATTATTCCGTCTCCTAATTGTGGAAATGGTTACAATTTTATCGATAATCAGTATATAGTCGATAGTAATTTCCATGAAGGTGATGATAAATCCTGTGTCTCTGCGCTTTGAAGGCATGGGGGGGGGGGGGGGGGGGGGGGGGGGGGGGGGGGGGGGGGGGGGGTGGGGGGGGGGAGGGGGGGGGGGGGGGGGGGGGGGGGGGGGGGGGGGGGGGGGGAAAATTTACGGACAAATCAACCCTGGTATATCCAGTGACGATGGAAAAGCTCGGTTTGTCACATCCGGTTGGGGGCATAAAAATAAAGGTCAAGCCTGCTGAGAGAACAGTAGCATTAAATTCTTTGGTTGAAAAACCTGAGCGACTTAGGCAGGGCGAAGGTTTTTTTTTTCCTTTGAGAAAATACGAAGATAAATCTTCCTTCATTTTAGCCATTTGACCACTAGAGCGCTAAAGTAAGATAACTAAAGCTTACATGGGAATGAAAGAATTGGAACTAAGGATTTCCCCATTCCTGTCAAATGTCAGAACAGATTCTTGAACTAAAATCTATTGCATCTGTAATTAAACAAGGTGGGGCTAACACTGCGGACGACGTGACAATCTTTGCAGACCGAAAGAATTTTTTAGGACCAATCTTATTAAACACAGGCCGGTAGAGCATGCTGAGAAACAGTAGCGGAAAACGGCACTGGCCCCACATGAGATTAACAACACTCCATGCAGGGTTGAAATAGAGATTTGTACAATAATTTGATAAAAATAATTTCGGGTGTAATAGTACTAGTGGGAATATAATAACTGTTACACGTACACATGTTTGATTGTTGCTTGGGGTTGCCATTTAACGCTTTTTATTTTTCCTTCTTCACTGGCAAGCTTCTCCTTCCGCAGCAATTATTTTCGGCGAACTTTGCTCTAAATTTGAACACACAAATGTTTTTTAATGGCGCTCAAAAAGCGCTAATATATTGTACAGCGTATTGATAGGGCCGGGACTTAGAAATCCTCCTCATTGTTTTTTTGCAATTGGGAGTTGAGAGACTAAAAAGGGGATGTTGGATATTGATGGTGCTACATTTACAGTAACTCGACTTGGGCATATGAGTGGTTGTTAGTTGGGTATCTTTGAGAAATATTTTCAGAGTTGATTTAAGCTATCGTTTTTCGAGTCTTCCAGGTTATTTAATTTTTGTAGCAATTTTTATTTAATTAAATAGGCTGAATTAGATGGCACAGTTAGTTCGGAAAAAAAATTGGCCTCCAGTGAGATGCTTTTTTAGTGTTACTTATAACTATATACCTTCGCATGTATTCTCCGTAATAATCCAGTATTTGTGCAGTTGCATTTAAAATGTGGATCTGGCATTGTTTCAACAGATATACATACTCCATTATGCTGGCATGTACCTGGGGGGGGTTTTTTATCACAATAAGAAACTGAAATGGATGGAACATATTTTTTAATATCGTTATACATTTTTTCAAATAAATATGAAATCATAATTGCAAGTTTTATGCCATGATGTATATTCTTCGCTTAAAAGCTTGATTAGTGAAAGTGGGGTACGATTTACGACAGCAGTTCCTCTTTTAATAGGTTTCGCACATTATTATGATTAGGAACTTTTATGATACTAAATACTAACTTTGTGTGCACAAAATTTCGAAATACCGTCAACTACCATTTTTTACAACAAGTCACACAAAATTGACCTGGGATTTTAAAAGTGGTGAATCTATCCTCCATTTCTCCTGCGGCACAGTCTCAAAATCCAAAAAACAAACAAAAGTCATTCAATCAAAAATGTCGACCTCGAGGAAGCATAAAATATGATTTTTTGCTTTTCAAACAATTAATTCCAATTAATTTTACTCTTGTGTTTCATATTCAGTATTCTGGCCTAATAAGAAATTTTTCTTAGGATTCTTGAGTTATTTTGCTATGACCTTTACTTTGAACTTATAGGGGAACTCGTGCCCAACGATCCTTAAAAAGAACGGACGTTTTCAGTTTGTGTGTATATGTTCTATGTTACAGTTACCCGTATAATGCCTTGCGGAAGGTCACACTAGATGGTGAAACGTTTAAACGTCAAAACCATCTGCCTTCCGTTTAATAAGATATATTTGTATATATACGGTATATTGTTTTGTAAAGAATGAATATTACAATTAAAAAGTTAGATGTATGTATCGTGTCTTCTTTGGCGTGGTTTATGTGGGGATTAAATACTTATCTTTCTACTATATTTTTGTGGTAGTGAATCCGTATGTTTACACAAGGATGCTAGAGAAAAATCTAAAAATTACTAGGCAAAAGGTTCGAAAACTACTTTTCACACCACACACTATATTTTGTTGAAAATGCTTTGTCCGAGGAAGCCTGACCTTAGTCAGACGTCGTTATTTTTTACGGGATATATGTGTTAGTAAGTATCTTGTACCTCTGGTTAACAATGTAATGTTGAATCTAAAAAGCCAGAAGGCATTTATATTGACATTTACCTATCAATCACCCTGGGTCGGTCAGTTGGTTCTTTTTTAAGCTTCTGCGTTAATTTTGGATTGAGCAAAAAAATGTCTCAGATTCAAAAACAATCGATTCTCACCAGTCCACAGCACATTTAAGTTTTTATAACATTTTTATCATATATGTTTAATAGTTGGAAAATTAGTTCGTTAAAAAATTTGGCCTTCTGTGGAAGTTATTTTAACTCTATACCTTCGCAAGTATCTCCGTAATATCCAGTATTTGTGCAGTTGCATGATCAAAATATGGATATGCCGTTGATTTTCAACAGATATGCATACTCCATTATGTTGACATATATTCGGGTTTTTCTCACAATTGGAAACTGGAATGGATAAAAAATATATATTTTAATATGGCTGTATTATAATTGGTTTCAATATATGAAATCACATTTACAAGTTTTATGCACGCTGTTTATTCTTCGGTTGAGCGCTTG
The DNA here is from genome assembly GCA_963675895.2 of Styela plicata. Lineage (NCBI taxonomy): Eukaryota > Metazoa > Chordata > Ascidiacea > Stolidobranchia > Styelidae > Styela > Styela plicata. Next base: position 23,065,778 of record OZ023139.1, on the reverse strand, counting down.
CTTTGAAAGTAGGGTACGATTTACGGGGTAGGAAAATAGATTTTTTTAATTAAATTTTATGCTTGTGTTTACTAATAAAACCTAAATAAAAATGTATTCATCGAGCCATTGGAATAATCACGTTTTGTTTTTTCCTTGTTTTGAAGTAAGTAATGATTCAAAATTTAATTTCAAGCGTATTTGGCTTTATCCATAATTATTAAAACAGTCCGCCACGTTAAGCAGTGCTGGGTAGAAACCAATCGTTATGGATCAACAAGCCATAGCTTTGATCTAAGTATGGCGACATATGGTCTCAATTTCCTTTACTTGAATATCACTTGTTTTTTAGTTGAAAAGACGTGAGCCTTTTTCGTTTTTCTCTAGATTTGGTGCACATGATACAACTATGCCAGGTTGCGTATATTTTACCACTGGGAAAATATCTCAAATTATAACTCCTACATAAATTATCGCGTCCCCCAGCATTTTATTAGTTTTTTTTTTTTTCTAATGCCCCTCTTAGCTATACTACAAAATATAAATTTGATTATTTTTCCCCATTTCGCATTGAAAAATTTACCTTGTATGAGGGAACTGAGATGAAAAACAATGGACTTTTATTCATTGCAGTTTGTAGAGGGACATATGCATTTTTATGGCAAATGTTTTGCAAAGGTTTGGGAAAATACAAGGAGCAAATCAAGACGTTAGTTAGTTGAAAAAGCTGTAAAAATGAATGCTTGATCTACTTTTTAGCCCTTGATCTTTTTCTTTAAAGGAAAGGTGAAACTAATGTGGCACGTTAAATATTTGGTGTTATTTTAAAAAACAAAAACCATAGCGTTATTCATAAACGTTCAGAGAGTATTGAATACAAATAATGGAAATGTCCATGCCACTAAAATATTTTACCTCCACAAAGTCTCTCCACTATATCCACCGATACAAGAGCATGTAAACTGGGACCCTCCTTCGTTTTTTGGGATACATGATCCACCGTGTTGACATGGTTCGCTGTCACATTCTGAAGCTGGAATAACAAAACAGACAAATATAAAAATCAGTATTTATGCATGAGTAAAGTGAAAAATTTAATTTGAATGATTTTTTTTAATTTTAAAAAAAATTGTAAATTCCGCGATGTTAAACTGTCTTAGTTTTTTTGGAAAAAGTATGTTTTAAGAAAACGAACGTTTTTTGAATATTAGAATAACAAATCAAAACGGTATAGCATAAGTCTATCTTAGTTTTCCAGGTAAGGAATTTTTAGTTTGATTTGTTGCGTGGGTCTATTGCCTATCATTGTTACATTGTAGAATAGAAATCTTGTGTCTTTTTGTTCTCTGGAAAACTAGGAAAATCCATGAGTTTTCTGACCATTCCTGAGTGATAAAATCAGATTTTTGGACGGAAATATTTACTGAAAACTTCAAATACTTCACAAACCAACCAAAGCACTATTATAACACTGAATATTTTTTGGTGCTGATTTATTTACAGGACGTTAAAGATTATTTGTTGAGGGTATACATTGACATATATTTTCATCAGCGATCAGGCGTGGTAAAATCATTATTGATTTCAATTTAAGTTTGAAATAAAATTGAACCGCTACAGAATAACTCGCATATGCATGTCATAAAACCTGCACATATTGAAAAATGAACATTGTTCATGCGCGTACGTGCTCGCTGACCCATTTAGTGTTCATATTAATTAAACTGTAACAAAAAGATGTGTTGTAGAATGTAGTAGAAAATAGGGGCAGGTATATATAAGCTGATTTGATGTGATTTTGCAAGAATCAATCTTTTCTATGCTTATATAATAAGCGCCAGAATTTTCGTTAGGAAAGGAGGATTTAAAGTGTAAGAGTTATGGCGACGTAATAGGCGCCGTGTGTAAACATTTTATTAGAAACAAAATATTTTACTGTACGAATAAGTTTAAAGAAAACATACAAAAACGCGTAAAATGTCACATTTTTAAAGTGCAACAATATTTTGCAGTTCAGAATGGGGTAAAAATGCATGCTTGGTCTACTTTTAAGCTCCTGATCTTTTCTTATAAAAAAAAAGGTAAACTAGAGTGGCACTTTTAAATATTTGGTGTTATTTTAGAAACAAGAACCATAGCATTATTCATATACGTTCAGAGAGTATTGAATACAATAATTGATTGTCATGCACTAAATATTTTACCTTCACAAGTCTCTCCACTATATCCACCGATACAAGAGCATGGTAAAACTGGGATCCTCCTTTCTTTTGGAGTACATGATCCACCCATTTTGACATGGTTTTGCTGTCACATTCTGAAGCTAGAATAACAAAACAGACAAATTAAAATGGGTATTTATGCATGAGTGAAGTGAAAATTTATTTTTAAAAATATGTGAAGATTTTTTTTTTTTCAATTTAACAAGATTTTGTATATTCCCAAAGGGTAATATACTGTCTCAGTTTTTTTGGTAAAGTATATTTTAGCAATCGAATTTAAATATAGAATAACAAATCAAAAACGGTTTATATGGCATAAGTCTATCTGAGATTTTTCAGGTAAGAAAAAATTTTATTTTGATGCATTGCGTGGGTCTAGTGCCTATCATTGTTTCATTGTAGAATAGAAATTCTTGTGTGTTTGTTCTGTGGAAAACTAGGTAAAGTCATGGTTTTTCTTGCCATTCCTGAGTGACAAAATCAGAATTTTTTTGAACGAAATATATTTTTTACTGAAGCATCCAATACTACAACAATCCAGAGAAGCACTATTTCTAACACTAATCATTTTTTGGCGCTGATTTATTTACAGGACGACAAAGATTATTTTTTTGAGGGTATAAACATTGCCATAACTTGTTATCAGCGTTCAGGCGTGGTAAAAATAATTATTTGATTTTATAATAATAAAAATAAAAATTTGATTTATTTTTGAAGTAAAAATCGAACCGCTACAGAATATATAACCCGCATTTGCATGTCATAAAATCAGCACATACAAGATAATGAACATTGTTCATGCATGTACGAGCTCGCTGACCCATCATTTTATGGTCATATTAATTAAACTCTAACACAAAAAGATGTGTTGTGGAATGTAGTAGAAATAGAGTAGTTTATATAAAAGCTGACATGACGTGATTTTGCAAGAATCAATCTTTTCTACGTCTATATACCAAGCACCAGAATTTTCGGTAGGAAAGGATGATTTTAGTAAGAGTTTATGGCGTCGTAATAAGCGCCCCTTTAAACATTATTAGAACAAAGTATTATACTGTACTAAAATGTTAAGGAAAACATATAAAAAGGCGTAAAAAGACCACATTTTAAAGTGGTGAATGGTGTAAAAAATGCATGCTCTACTTTTAAACTCTTGTTCTTTTCTTATAAAGGAAGGTTTTAAACTAGGGGTGGTACGCTCCCGAATTTGCACGTTAAATATTTATGTGATGTTTTTTCTTTAAATTTCAAATATTTTTGCAAAGAATAGTCGGAGATTATATCTCTCAAACCTCGCCTCTTTTCTTTTCTATTTAATAGAATATGATAACACGAAAAGTTTTTATTTTATTTAAAAAATCTAATAAACAAGTTTTGTCGCAATGTTCCAGGGGTTGCGTGTTGTGTGACACTGTGGCGGGTTTTTCAAATCAAGGATAATAAGTTTATTCATATACGTTCAGACAGGATTGAATACAAATAAGTGGATGTCATGCACTAAATAATTTTACCTCCACAAGTCTCTCCACTATATCCACCGATACAAGAGCATGTAAACTGGGACCCTCCTTCGTTTGGTGTACATGATCCACCGTGTTGACATGGTTTGCTGTCACATTCTGAAGCTAGAATAACAAACAGACAAAAATATAAAATGGGTTATGTATTTATGCATGAGTATAGTGAAAAAATTTAATTTTGAAATTATATAAAGATTTTTTTTTTTTGATTTAAAAACATTTGTATATTCCCAGAAGTTATACTGTCTTAGTTTTTTCGAAAAAATATATTTTTAGGAAAACGAATTTGAACATTAGAATAACAAATTAAAACGGTATAGCATAAGTCTATGATCTTAGTTTTTCAGGTAAGAAATTTCATTTTTTTTAATTCAAAAAATTTGTATATTCCGAAAAGTTATACTGTCTTAGTTTTTTTTTTGAAAAGCATGTTTTAGAAAAACGAATTTGAATATAGAATAACAAAACGGTATAGCATAAGTCTATCTTAGTTTTTTTTCGGTAAGATTTTTTTATTTTTGATGCATTGTGTGGATCTAGTGCCTATCATTGTTTCATTGTAGAATAGAAATCTTGTGTGTTTTTTTCTGTGGAAAACTAGAAAAAGTCATGAGTTTACTGACCATTCCTGGATGATAAAATCTGATTTTTGAGCGGAAATATTTTTACTGAAGCTTCCAAATTTACACAAACCAAAAAAGCAATATTATAATACTGAAAAATTTTTTGTAATTTATATTAATAATTTATTTTACTGGACGTCAATGATTTATTTGTTGAGGGTATTCATTGCCATATATTTTTTATCAGCGATCCGGCGAGGTAAAATATTTATTGGTTTTGATATACGTTTTGAAGTAAAATCGAAGCGCTACAGAATATATAATCCGCATATGCAGGTCATAAAAACTAACATACACGGGAATATGAACATTGTTCAAGCGTGTACGACCGCGCTGACCCCTCATTTATGGTCCAAATTAAAGAACACCTAATGATGTGTTGTAGCAGGTAGTAAAAATAGAGTATTTATATTTAAGCTGGTATGACGCGAGTTTTCAAGAATTAATTTTTTACCAGTAATACACCAAGCACCTAAATTTTCGTAGGAAAGGTTGATTTAAATCGTAAGAGTTATAACGGCCTAATGAGCGCGTGTGTAAAACATTATTAGAACAAAATATTTTTTACTGCACTACAAATTTTTAAGCATCAAAAACGTGTAAAAGGGCAACATTTCAAAGTGCAACATTGTTTTGTATTTTGAAATGATGTACAAATGCATGCTTAGTTTACTTTTATACCCCTAATCTTATCTTATACAAGAAAGTTAAACTAAAGTGGAAGTTGTGCGTTAAATAATTGGCTTTTTTTAATTTTGAACTTTTTCAATAGGCTTGACGGGGACTGTATCTTTCATCTCAACCCCTTATCCCCTACATCTTTTTCCTTTAAATTTCTGCAATAGAATCTGAAAACATGCTAAGAATTTTTTCAATTTCAATGTATTACAATGCAACCCTTCACCTCTGTTGTCGTTAAATGGGAAAGTATAGGCATTTTGCATCTGAGATCAGATAAGAATGCAAATATGCAAATAGATTTTTTACTTTAAAATAACTATAAAACATGTTTTGTCGTAATGCTCTAGTGGTGGTTGTGTGTTGGAATCTCAGTATATATATCTTGGTTTTGGTCTTCAGAGTCACCTAAGAGAGAGCATTAAGGACAAATAAATGAATCGTCATGTAATAAAATATTTTACCTCCACAAGTATATCTATCCACTATATCCACCGATACAAGAGCATGTAAACTGGGATCCTCCTTCTTCTGGGGTACATGATCCACCGTTTTTGACATGGACTGCTGTCACATTTTGAAGCTGTAATATCAGACAGACAAATAAATAGTGGGTATTCGTTTACTGTGTGGTGGTGAAAATTCATTTTTTAGGTAATAAATGTAGATTTTTTTTTTATCAATTTTGATCATTTCGCAGGTGCGTAGATAACCCACAAAAATTTGTATTGTCTACCGCCTAGAGCAAACGCCGAATGTTTTGAATATTGCTTTCCTAATAAAACTTACTTAAAATTATTATCACTTTTATATTTATATTTCTCAAATTGCTCTGTTTAAACAATCTAAAAAATTTATGTTATAACTTTTAGGAGTTTCATTGCACTTCAATTTTGTTTAAAGAAGCCATCCTGTGGTCTAACGGAAGCATGAGTAAATGGAGATTAATTCAGTATTTCTGAAAAACGAATGTTTATTATTTTATAAATCTGATATTAAAATGAAAACCTTCAAAAAAGATGAAACTTTATTTTCAAGCTTGTCTAAACTTCTACAGCCCAACGGTAATTTTACTTCCACAGGTCCTTCCGCTAAATCCACCGATATATTAGCTAGTAAACGGGCATTCGCCTTCTTTTGGAAGAAAATTCAAAACCCATACTCATTATGAAAAAATAAAAATTCAGACTATTTTATAAAAAAAATTGGCGACAGTGTATATATAATTGTAACTCAATAATTTCTGTTGTCCTAATGGCATTGAATGTTTAGCAAGTTTTATGCGAAAATCTTCGCTCTGTATAAAATCAAACATACAGTAGGAAGCATATAATTGGTCATATACATCAATTAATCTCGAAAATGTCTTTTCAATACATTTACCTAACCATTTAATTTTATCTTAGTATTTTCGAAGCATATCGATACGCATACAGACACCCCATTTCAAAAGTTTCGTATTTCAATCAATCTAATCACTCAACTCTCTTTAACTTCGTTTGTACCACAGGCTCCAAAGTAGCAAAGAAGTAAAAAAATCAAAATTATTGTAATTGGAAGACAGAAAAATAAAAATTTGATTTGTGGAATGATCTGTTGTCATTGAACATTGCTTGTTGGCATCGAGTTTTTCAAACATTTTTGGTTTTAACATTTTTAAATTACTTTCTTGAATATGTGTGTACACAAGATATAATAACCTTCGTGGCGGAAGCCTTAAACGTATTTAAGAGGTTCTATGGCGGTCTAAAGTAAGGCGAACGCATACCTTCACAAGTTGTTCCGGTATAGCCGCCCATGCATGTACATGTATATTTCGATTCATCCTCTTCAGAAGTGCATGATCCACCGTTTTTCAAGGAAGGCTGCTGACACATGCGGGATCTGGAAAATAAGTTATTAAGATATGCATATGCATAATAATTTAAAGCTTTATTAATTTAATGCTTTCACGAATTAATATGATTTTCGAGGATTAAACGAACCCATTGCAACAATATAATTCGATAAAACTTCCAATCAATGTCAATTCACGTTTTACATATCTAATAATCCCACATTTGCGTTGAAAGAATTTTTTTTTCAACTAATATTTTATGACTGAGGCTTACGTTACTATTTTATCTCAAAATATTTTCGTTATTTGTTTGTTTGATATCGCCATTTCAGCGTAAAGGGTACTTTTAATATTTTATTTTATTTCAGTTAAGTATTTGATGACCATGAATAAAATACATTTCATCAAGTAGGTATATTTCAATATGCAATGATGGTTTTGAACAAATTTCAGCTTTTTTGGTAACGTGCAACAAATAGTGCCTATTGAGTAAAAAGGAACATTTTTTGGTATTTTGCTTACTAAACTAAACAACGAGAAACCTGGTACGTAAAAGTTTTTGATTTGGATTTTTTTTGTATTATTTTTTAGTGACTGCACAATCTACTTGAAAACTTTTATGATACAAAATTACTGCCATATAGGTAATTTTTAATCTTTAATATTATATTGGTTAGTTACTTGTTGCCTATGCATGTCCGACATTTCATCTTGTATGTATATTTAGTACGTATGGAACATACTAATAGCCCTTTGGGAAAGGTGATAAGCTAAAAATGGAAAGGTCCCATTAAAATGAAAATGAACAGATTTTGCTTGTTTGATATTTAACTTCAATAAAAATTATATTGTCAAGTGATATATAATGCAAACTTCTACAATACAGAATTGCTGTTTTCAATTTTTGCGTATGTTGCTATATAACAAGCTTATATTAATCATCTTTTTCTAATCATTGAATATCATATTAGGAAATTACAATTGTTTTTAAATATATTTTTAAAAAAAAGGGGAATTATAATTAATTTGAATCCAGGTGAATAACAAAGTTAACATGCCAAAGCTCTCAATTAATTTGATTAGAATTTTTGTCACATTTTCTTATAACGTGATAGACTAATGAAGACCGTTTTTAAATCAGGTGTCACAAATATATGTTAAAATATGAAATTAAATAAGAACGAAAAATTCGATCTAATTCTATATACCTATCTGGCAGACATATCCAACCGATGATCCACAAGCTGTATCAAACCATGCATTTTTATTTGCTTTAACGCAGTCCTGTCCATTAGTTTTTCCTCCCTCGTTAACGTCCCTGATATTAAAACAAGAATATTTTCACGATAATAACCAGGTATTTTTTATGTTAGTATTTGTGTACAACTACCAGGTCTGGATTATAAATTTACGTGATTCGTTGATATCTTGCAATGAACTACCTATCCCTCCTCCTTATTTCCTTACAATCCTGGATCCGTGTGTGAGAGAATTCACAAGGATACACGAATGAGATAATATCAAGCTAATATGCAAAAATATCATGTTCTCATTCCACAGAAATATAAGTTGATTGTAAGCTTTTGTTAGAACATAGTCTAACTTCTTCAGACAAGATTAAAGTGCAATGAGACTGAAAATGAGTATAAATATAGTCATTTGCAGTCTCATTGCACTTTAATCTTGTCTGAAGAAGTTAGACTATGTTCTAACGAAAGCTTACAATAAACTTATATTTTCTGTGGAATGAGAACATGATATTTTTGCATATTCTGGATTATATATGGAAAAATTCATGATTCAGACAAAACTGGACATCATATTTGTGCTTCGTTACGATGCAAAAATTGGTTTTTATTCAAACTTTGACTCAATTTAGAATTTGGAGAATCAATATTGTATCCATGAATTCTACGTTGACCAAAGAAACAATTTTTTCGGTTGTGGGAAGGTTATTAACGTACTTTATTATAAAAGTATGAAGTCTCTTCGAAAGCTTTGACAGCTGTTTTTGCACATTTCAACATGCTCAAGAAAATATTTCGTAAATAAAATTACCAAATATTTTATTGTGACCAACATACCAATTTGTGTAACTAGTTCCCATGCCATCTGACCATCTATATTCACCATCATAATACTTCAATCCAATGTAGCGTTCTCCCGTATTTCTGTAAGGATTATAAGGCGTAAATATATTACTGTCGAACATTATTACCAGTTAATCAAATATCTGAATATATATAACGTTATACGTGTACAAATGCTATGTATAAGTTAAATACGCATGGATCTGTGTGTAGAAATATGATGAATACCGACAGAATCATATAAAAAACATATAATATTTATCTACCAAGTTGAATCTGCAGCAAAGCAATGTATTTTGTGATGTTTATTCTAATAGGAAAAAAAGAAAACTTTACATTGTTATAAGCTGACATATAATGAGATTTAAATGCAGAGAAAACGTGTTCTAGTACGAAACAATTTTTGTATAATATTATAAATGCTTATGTGTACATGCACATATGTAAAGTCAAGGCTGAATATCGTGTATCTCAAATACATTCACAAATCTTGTCACATATACTGAATTCACAAGAACATTTCTAGGGAACAAAGATAATGTTTGTTTTGCGTCATAAGGTCAAACAAAGAAGTAAAAGTTAGTGTGAAATTTGAACGGTTTTCTGCGATTGCCATAAACAATGGAAGAAATGTAAATGGTTTGAAAACATGGAATGATGGAATCTCGAATGCCTTGTTTTGCTGAAGCATGCTTCGTGCTCGAGTATTACAAATTGTGGGGTCCTAGATGTTTGTAGGTTCAAACCGTGTGGGGAATGCTGATTTTTTAAAAATAAATAAAAATCTTGCAGCAACCAATAGAAAGATAATTTGCTTGCTACTGGACACCTATTACATCCACACATTGGAAAGTGCATACCGGTTAGGTAAAAGTTTGAATCCCTGGCTCGGAGCAGGTCACTACATGCATAAGGATATTCTTCTTGTGTTTAAGGTGCATTTTCAGCTTTTCCCTCGCAAGATGAGGATTGAACTGACACTCCGTGTAATTTAAAAATAAATTCTAACGCAAAAGAGACTTCAAATCAGAACATTTATTACAGTAACAAAAATAGCTGATGTAGCCTCATGCATAACCTAAAACGTAAAAACACGCGCATGCTCACCAAACTGTCATGAAGGATAATTGTTTCATTCAGGAAGTTTAATTGTAGAAATTTTTTTAGTTCAGTTTAAAGAGTGATTATAGTTCATATGCTTTATTAGATTTTCAATAATAAATTGCAGCTATTTTTCTATGGCAGTTTTGATAATTCGTTTACGTGATCAATTACAATTGCTAAGCATCAGTGCACTTACGGAAAAATGACTTACCTGGTGAAAAATATATATAATTGGCATCTACTGACGAAATTTGACGTTAAAAACTTAAGTAAAAATTTAGTATAGGCATTTCCAAAAGTGACTTCTCTAAAATTACCAATTTTCGAAAAAGTTCTAACATTCATTCTAAATAAGTTGGTCTCGAACACCGATTGACCACGACATTTTCGAAGTAGTTTTACTTTCAAACCCAAATCCAGATTCAGGTATTCCCATTATGGGATTGCAAACTTACATATCAATTACACACATTTTTCTTATTATCTATTTATATAAAGCCTAATTTGAACATTTAAATTACGATCAATTGAAATATTGCATTGGATGAAAACCATAATTAATCTCGCCGTTAAGAGAACGGTCGCAATGGCTACCCATGCTCTCCCGAGAGCAAGATATAACAAATTAATATAAATGTTATTTGTCACTGTTGTTTTTGTTGTATATTGTTTACCAAAATGAATGATTTGATACAAGTATTCAATTTCAAAAAAAAACCATTATATGTTGGAAAATGTACATTCTTAAACGTGGGACCTTTAAATAGCAACAATGAAAAACGAATACCCAATTAAGCCCTTCACGGCATCATTAAATGATAATGTTTTTGCATCAACAAGTTGTCCATTCCTCAGTGAACATCTACTTCTGGCTTCTGCATTTCCCAATTTTTTCATCAAATCGCTCAAGAATATATCCATCATGTAAGGTTGTCGCGCGCGGGCCTTTATTGTAATTTTACAAATTTTTTAAAGCATAGTTTTTAAAAAAAATGTTGAGAGGATAATTAAATTTGTGGGAATTCCTCACGATATTGAATGGCGATATTTTACATAAAATATTTCCATTTATGTTTTTAGCATCTTCTGCTTGCTAATCATTAAATCTTTCGAGATAAATATTTGCTGCAGACTGATAATTTTTCGAAACTGATAATGACCCGAATTTTTTGAGTATCTTTGATATAAAAGTACTATTGCAGTTTGATTTTCAAAGTTTCATTCAAGTTTTATAGAAGCATGAGATGATAAAACTTGAAACAATAATCATTAATTTTAGTTGAACTTACGCGATTGACAGATAAACCATGGTTTAGCCCTCACAAGATAAATCGATCCATCCTCCACCATTGATGCATGCACAGTTTTGATTTGCATCATTTCCTTCCCCAGGTTTCCTTAGATATAAAGTGTATTTTTTATTGTTGATTACTATGGAAAGACAAGGTCAGTCATTCTGTTCATGACTGGAACAGCTGGTATATCACTACTTTTTACTACTATTGGAATTTCGTAATAGCTTTGAGCATAAATATTTTTTTGTATATTTGCACTTGAACAAATTCATTCAGTTTGCGTTCATGCCGTTTCGACACAATCCCTCTGTGGTTCATGCTTGACACTGCGCGTTGGTTGTCACTGGCTTATCGCATATCATCTATAGTAGAGATTTTTTTATAGACACTTCTGGAAGTCTTTCACCCTGCCGAAGGCCCTGTATGAGCGGCCACATATAGACGGAGAAGGTTAGAATTGCTGGAAAGGTATAATCTATTCTTGTTTGACTCAGTTACGTATTGCATCCGAGATTGGGGAGCATTGGATTAACGAGGAGGATTCGAGTCCTATAACTTGAACCTGAGATACTAACGTGTTCAATCCACTAGGCCATCGCGCTCGCAAACTCAACCCAAGATTGGATAAAGCACACAAAATGTTACATACCAGTTATTGTATGTTATTTCAGTTTTATCACTGTACTGCCATTCACTATCCTCTTCAGAATATCTTATTCCCATCAGATAATACTCGGATGCATCGGACCTGGCGTTATAAAAATTTATATTTTTGTAAAACCTAAAACAAACAAGCTTGCATAATTAAAATTTTATCGGAAATTTGCAACTACTAGTCGATTTGCATTATTCTTTATTCGAGTCATTTCCAAACCCCAGACAGACTGATATGTATCTTTTTGAACTAACATGCACGAATACAAAAATAGTTTAGTGTTACACGAATAACGTTAGATTTTTCTTCCCCGCCGAGTGTACCAGTTATTAAACCATCGCTTTAAAGTGTCGCTCAATCAAACCTATCTAAACCTCATTCACTAATATTTGCCTGGATTTGTTTTAGAAACCAGGAAGTGCTATAAACCCTGCAAAAAGCAAAAAAAAAAAACAGCAAAATATGTAGAAATGTGAAATTGTTATATTTATCTATAGACATTCATTAACAAAGCAAAATTTTTGTGCTAATAATATTCGGATAAAAAATTAAATAAAATTATCCGTGAATCGTGACAGTCAAATACGCTACAAATATTTAGGTACTCCAATACTGGTATTCGGATATTACCACCCTTGTTAGGTATACATCTAAATCAGTCTACTTTGAAAATACTCACCCCAACCCAATCTACAACTTTATCGTCCATCGTTTTATCTTTTATCTCAACCAACCAAGCACCTCTCATCGAACATATATTTGAAGCGACTGCGTTATCCATCAACTTTGTAATCAAATCTCTCCAGAAGATTTCCATCATGAATGATTGTAGATGAAGGTGGTTGAACTAAAGGTAATTTTCGATAGTTAGCGTAGTATTGAAAACATTTACTCTCGATGATTCGCCGGGATTTCCTACAAGACAGATCGAGAAATCGAGCAAAGTGAAAGCAATTCTGAGCCCAACATTATAAGTATTATCGTGTGAATACGCAATTACACAAAAACGGACTCCAACGCCGTTTGTTGTCATGTCTGGTATGTTACTGGTACTTAGAATACATACGCCTAATAAGATATATATTTTATTTCAAATATTTCAATATATTTTATTCAATGTGTTTGTACTCACGACTGACAAACATATACCCGTGAATAGCTGCATACAACACTGACCCATTTATTGTCTTCTATGCAAGCACAGTTCTGATTTGTACCACCTTGGGAAGCTTCACCATTTTTCCTGGGCGGAAGGAATATTTGAACTAGGACAATAGGTATATTTATCATATCCACATACTTGGAAAAAAGATTGCTAAAGGATGCATGAACAGTTTTGATTTGTTCTACATCAAAATCAAAAAGAAAAATACGCAAATATGAATCTTAGTAGTAGTAAAAATTTCGTAATACTATTGACAGTTTTGAATGTTGGAATGTGTTTAAAAAACTGAATTACCTAAAAAGGTAATTTACGTTTCATGAATGTTGAGTATGTACACGATTCGAATTTTAATTGTCCTCCAAAGGCGCATTACTGCACAACGAGTACAACTAAATGTATGCTTACCATCTGGTGTAGGTAGGTTCCTTATAATCGCTCCATCTCCATGTACCAGCAAAATATTTTTAGACCCATTTGATATCGGGTTTTCTCAACTCCATTGCTTTTTTTAAAAAAAATATAAGACGGAATATATGATAAAACAAAATTTCCAAAAATTTAATTAAAAAAAAATACATTTTTCTTCCCAATTCTAATAGCTAAAAATGAAAAAATAATAAAATGATGAATATATGCATTAAATTTGGAATCTAAATAATTGATTTTGCTTATTAAATAAGATTTTGACTTCTGACAATTTAATTAACATTATTGCTTTTGCGTCCTTTTGTTTATTTTCTAAATTATTTTGTTATATTTGACATTGAGAATGGATCGTTGTGATAAAGCGCAGTGTGTGACATTTGCCCTGGGCAAATATAAAAACTATTTACAACATCTTAGTTTCCCTTTAGTCGCTTTCCACGGCATCCTGGAAACAAGTGACTGCAATTGTAAAGACCCATTAATAGAACTTTCAGTCCGCTAGGTACGGGCTTTTAGAATATTTCTAAAAGTATTTCCTGCGTGCCGTAAGAGAAGACTAAAAGGGAACAAAATAAGTGGTAGATGGGTTTAACATCGTCCAGGGAAGATGCATCTCACTGCACTTTATTATGGCGGTCCAGTTCCGTTTAGGATATTTTCCGTTTTAGAGCGCAGTTGCAGGTACTACGTCTTTTAGTAGCTCTTTGCTATTAGGTGGCCGAAAGTTGTCTCCTTTTAGGCTCAGCTTCCGACCTTGCTCAGAGCGAATTTTAACAATGAAAAGCCAAACAAACTCGTCATTATCATTATCAACTAGTGTTCAATTTTGAAACATTGCTGATGACGTTTTCCGGTACGTACATGTTGTATTCAGATTAGTAATAGGAATAAGTAACCCTATTTTATTTACATTTTTGTTGCAAAAGTGACAATTCAAATTTTTGTGAATTAACCAAAAGCAAGAAATATTAGTAAATCAATGATGTCGAATATGTTGCTTGTTACAATCAAGTCGAACTAAAACATATTTACAATAGTTCTTCCGCTGCGATCCGTATGTCATCTGATTTCGGCTCAAATAAACCAGGCTCCTCGGGCTGTGCACCGTTTCTCAGCTTCAGTTGCATTGTCTACCTGTGTATCAAACCGTTCAAACAAGTATCCGCCGTAGTATAGTATTGTTTTTTCTGTACATGTAATAAAGTATAAGATAATAAAACAATACCGCTTATACAATCTACTCGGTGTTTGAATGAGGCACTTAACTTTCTGTTTGAATTCAATTAAATAGCTATACAACTTTATGGCCTGACATTTGATCTAATCGGATGCAAAACAGATTTTAAATCAATTACAAAGTCCAATCACTGGACATTCTCAGTTAGTAATTTCAAACGGAGGCAGTTGCAATTTTTTTCATTTTTTTTGATGATGATGCTTTATTATGTTTTCTATTGTATAACGCATTGTTCTTATTGTTCAATAGTAATCTATAGGCTCGTAAATTTAAATTTCAATGGCTAGTGAAGATGCTAGTGAAGAGTGGGGTCAGAAAAGGCCACATACTACAAAAACCTGATAAATTTAATGACAAATTACCTTGGGAATTCACATATTTTCCAGCAAGAAGAAGAAGGAAAGCAGTCAATATAATATTTATGCATTTTCATTTTTAATATACATATTACATGTAATTCAGGATACCAATTTGACTGCTAAACAAGAAGAATTCATGCTTTGTTAACCAAATACTTCACGCAGAAAGCAATGTATCTTTCAAAAAAGCCTTTTCTTGGGAAAAAAAAAATAGGCTAGTCTAGAATGATTAACGTAAAAAATATATATTTCGATATACTACCTCATCTTTCACGCGGGTTCGACATGTATGTTCGATGTTTCTGAATTACAATGAAGTCGGAATATAAATTACATTTAATTACATGACCAGGACTACTTTGTAAATCTTTGTTTTATACATTTATATATTTTCTAGATTTTTGACGCAACGACGAGGCGTCAATTGATATGTGGACCATGCAAGGTGCATAATGAAGGAATCGAATTTCACAAAAAAAAAAAAACATAAATATTTTGGGATAAATATTTTACAGTAAACATGTAAACGCACTTTTCCAATTCAATTAAAAATATAGCAGATCGTTGAATATTTTTTACCGTCATTGATGGAATAAAACAAGCGTTTTGTCCCTTTAGCGCATTTCATCTGTGGTCACATATGTTTAATAAAATTAATGATCTGACTGTGACTTACAAATATTGACATTGCTTTAGCACATTACATAGTAGCTCTATATCTACCTGAAAACCCAAATTTAATGTAATGTGATTTCCCTAGTTTCAGTACGATCGCGTCAAACTAGTGTTGGCAATTTTATGTAATATTTATATAAATACTCAGTTTACCGATTTTTAAATTACTTTCACGAAATTTCATGAAAATATAAAATAACTAGAGTTTAGCTTATGCCGACTTTTCGTTTTGAAATTTTTCCTACCAAATTTTCTTGGTAAAACAGGGGACATATACCCAGTTTACAACTAGGTACCTGGTTAATAAAACTTGATACCTTGTATATAATTATTAGATAAATTATATTTTCATTTTTAAAAATGCTTTCAAAACAGACAGTTTGAAGATTTTAGCCTTAAAAGCTATTACAAATACAGAGAACGCAGTCAAATGACAATTACCTAGTTTATCCTGTTTGTAACCTAGGCACTACACCTATCTTTGACAGTTACCTGGTAATACCTTACTTCGGTTGCGGTAAAATTATTTTACTTTATCTATTGAAAGAAAAAAAATGGGTTGCCATCACTAGTTCAAATAAACATTTTTGCATTTATCATAAATCATAACAAAATCGTTCTAATATGAGGTCATTAGCATATTACGCTGGCAAAAAAATTTCTTTAGGTCTTGATCAAAGAGTATTTTATAATTATTGCACGTATGCACAACCACGAAAGCAGAAACGCATCAGATATATTGCGTTTAGTTATCCACGTTTTCGCAGTATTAGGCTGGCCGAAATAAAAATAGGTCTTGATCAAAGGGTGTCCTATAATTGCTGTACTTAAGCACGATCATTAAGGCAAAACTTACAGATATTTTAGTTCAAGTTGTCCATTTTTGTCGCCGTTTGGTTTAGAAAATTGTTAATTTAGATTCAAATTCTCACAATTCAATTCATTGAGATTAACATTGGAACATTGAGGAAAAAGTATTACCTCAGTGTCTTAAAAATATATTAATTAGGTACTCTAATGTCGATGGATATTCATCTCAACGTATTCATCGATTGATTATTTATGTAAATGTGTACCTAGATGTAACGTAAATTGGTAAAGATATTCAAACAGGCTCAGTACATGACAAGATCGTATACACACTCACTGTTTTTAATTCTTCACGATTCCAAATACTATGAAAATCTTTTTTAACCATTGCGTATTGTTGCTCTAAATGTTCAACGTCCTAAAAATAGACAAAGCACACTAAATCGACAAAAAGCTTTGCACTTTCGGATATTCGCCTCCTGAAATCACGCTTTCAGACGGGACTATCTGTACCTAATATATGACAAGTGTATTCAAGTCTTAAATTTCTGCTGAATCTAATATGATTATATTTTATGGGAGATTTTATGAGATCGTTGTATTTTTCTGCATCCACACATTGTATCAAAAATTGTAAGGCGTTTCGATTTATTTTATCAAATCACTTTGAATAGAAAGTTTATACAACTGAACTAGTCTAGGTACAAAGCTCCGTGGCGTACTTTGAAAAATTGTGCTATGAACGAACGTACGTGCGTATGCCCTTATGGGTTTATTATTGCTGACAATAACCTACCTTCCAAAAACTGATGCAATCTCGGTTACCGATACTAAGCACTGATACATCATATAGAAAGCGGAGAGAAGCGACGCTCATTTAATATTTGTTTTGTGAGCGCTTGGCATACGTCAGACATATTAATAAATTGGCAATTTTATATTCACAGTAAATCACGGCGTTGTTTCAATATCACATGTGATATATTCTAGAGAATAAATCTCAGGCATTGGACATAACTCACACGTTTTGTTTTATCGATAATTACTTTGGCTATACCCAATGGCTCGGAGTACGATCGTAGAATATTGCTGTGAATTTACAGTAACATCATAAGTAAATGACTATTGTCTGCTAACGTTTGTCATCAGTAAAAATTTCTAGAAGCAAGTAGAGAAAGTTAAATTGAAGTGATGCCGCAAGAAAGAAACAAGCATCGGAGTCCAGAAAAACTATTTTGTAAAAACTTCAATACCAGTGCTGGTTATCTATATTCGAATGAGAAAAGTGATCACGCTTGAATAAAACTGATTATGTTTCAAGTCTATACGCTACAATTTAACAGTCGTCCAAACCAAGTCAACTCAATATAGTTTACAAATATTGTGTCAATTATTGGCTCTCTATCAAAGACATGCGGTTTCTCTTATGAGCGAAATTTCGCCAAATCAACTACATTCATTTCGGGGAAATGATCTTGACACTCCGTGGAACGTAAGGATAACAAGTGAGCACTGACGTTTTTGAAAGTCATTTTGCCTTTCGCCCATATAAATATCTCCAAATTACAAACGTAAGATATTCTGGGTAATTCTATCACGGATGTGCTGTGCAATAGTTCATTGCGATAACTGGGCAATTCGCAAATTGCGATACAAGACGGGAGTAGGGAGGGAGATGCATCCTTCCACAACCAGAGTCTTTTTATTGTGATATTATCATTTAAGATAATTTTATTTTATTATGTAATTATGTTGCTCATTGTGGCGTAATAATTTGATCATTAGTCATATTAATTTTAACCTTTTCGTCAAAGCGATTTTTTATGAATATTTAAAATTGACATTTGAAACTACTACTGTTCAGAGAGCCACATGAATACAGAATAAAGGAAGATTAAAAAATCTTCATCCTCAAAACATAATTATTGACACGAGTAGGAGGGCTATGTAGAATAATCCTGAGTTGCTACTTCAGACCGATTTCAAATTTACTTGTTGTGTTCTATTGCGGTGAGGTAACAATGTCGATTTTAACAGAAGTAAATCGGATACCACTGATCTACAACCATACTAAAGTACAATTCTGGAAAAAACTATAGTCTATCACTTTTATGTTCCTCACACTTACTCATCCCACTCAATTCTTCACAATATTTTCATTGAGTCCCATATACTTTAATGATTAGTTGTAGTAAAACTTATTTTTATTGATATCTATTCCGCAATGCAATATTTCTAAGAACTGCCCCACGAAAATATTTGCATTTCCTATCGAATAAAACAACTATGAAAGCTAGAAAATAATCAAAGCCTAAATATGCAAATTTGACAAACATCACAAGATTCATAATGTTAGTTCGTTTTAATATATTTTTTTTTCTTATCTAAAACATTAAAAAAGAAGGTAGTTACATAATTTTCTACGAGAGAGAATAAATGCATATCCGCTATTTTTAGTGAATCGTGAGAAAGAAAGAATTAAGAAAAAAAAATTACAGACCAAATACCAAACGTTCAATATGGAGAACAAGCAGCAACACAAATGTCACTGTGAAATTATTATATCGCTACTAAATTTATTGTTCAAAATTTGCAAAATTTGACTTCGGTTTCCTCATTGAGGGCCACGAGATTTATAAGTTCACAAATAAAATTGGTGTAGCCCTTAAAATTTTCCTTTTACTAGTTCACAATATTGATCAGTTAAAACTATGGCATCTGGTAATCAGAGAGTACCGGATTTGGGTCCTCCCTCCAGATATTAGCTAATTATAAACAAGAATCATTGCATTGGTTACAAAATACACTGTAATGAAAAGTACAGTGAAATTTACTGATTATTAAAAAAACGACATGTTGATGATATTTATGCCAAATATGGGCTGTTGATGGACCGCACCTTCGATGTGCGTGCCATCAACACCCCATATTTGTACAAAAAAGACAATTTTTAAATTTTTTTTTTTTATACCAAGTAAAAATTACTGTCAAATACCAGTGATTTTTATTAGATTTTTTTTCGTGTGCGTCAGGTGTAAAGTTTCTGAAAGCATCGCGTAAAACGCAATGTTAGTTACCCTTTTTTATTTTGCCTGCCCCAAGAACTTGAAAAGACAAAAAAATTTGGGGTTGCCTAATCTCTGACCAATCGATTTATTGTCTGACCCTGTATGTGCAGTCTTTGTAATTGTCTCGGAGTATTTTGTTTTTATGTCGTATGAGGCAACTAAATGGACAGTGGTAGTAGTGGTACTATACGGTATTTTACTCGCCTAGGTACCACTCTTTTCAGTTTGTGTGTTACTGGTTCATTCGTCCCTGGAAAGTATAGTTCAGTTCAGTTCAGAGAAATATTGTGGTACCATAATTTGTAGTCGTTTCTTTGCCGTTAAACGAGGCGTTAGTTGGTTTCATGTGGGCGCTACTGATGGCTTTTTCGAAGGTAGATTAAAATGTCTGGTGTTTCAAAATGAAAAAATCAGTGTAATTAAAGGACGACCAATCATGATTTTCAATGCTACTGATTTTATAAAAAAAGATCATTTAAAGTTATCACAATAACAGTTTAAATTGGCGTAAATGAAAATTATGAGCTTTATATTCTATGCCGTATTTTCATCAGAAGTTTGTAAAACAGCATTCTTGTACCCAGGGTTGAGGGAATTCGTTCATAAGCCTGTGATGGATTTAAAAATAAAAATAATATGTATTTACTCGTGAATTTGAAAATATGCAATCGGACTAGTTTATAAGATTAGCAGGTTAGCTTATGCTAATTTTTATAACAGATATACTTATGTATTCCCATTATCAGAGAGAGTTCTTGAAAAATTTCATGGCAATTTTTGCAAATCATCTTTCGACAAAAAAAGAGTAATCGGTATTCTACCAATATTGGCAAATATATTTTAGGTTGAACTCATTCGTTTGTACATCATACTAAGTCTACGTTTCTAAAAACTCCAGCTATTGTGTTTTTGTTCTACTTTCTTGTTCCTTCAGCTAAAAAAAATATTAAATCAATTTAGACTATATTCGTTAATCTTTTGTTTTTTCTGTATTTGAAAACAGCCTGATATCCCGTAATTTCTTATAATATTGCATCTTGATTCTGTTCTGTCATCTGTGAAAAGTCCATATTTCAGTCTGCCTGTTGAAAACGTTTTATATAAAAACTTAATTCCCATTAATAATGCTGCAACCATTATAAAGTCCCACCACAACACCAGCTATCTTACCATTGCATGGTAAAAAATAATTAAAAAAAATATTTTCAGGATTAACTCATACCTATTGAAAAGAACGGGAAAGATTTACTTGAATAGAAATTTAAAAGTGTTTCATGACTGTGGATTATCTTTTCAAATCGAATAACAGGATTGCCCTGTATAGGGATCTTGAATCATTACCAAATTAAAACCAAAATGTTTTTCAAGTGTTCTAATCTGATTACTACTCTCTCAGCTGCCTCCAATGCCGAAACAATACCAGTTACAGCAACACGTAATATAGAAAAGCAGAGATGGCAAATATTTGTTTTGTAGGCACTCGGCATACGTCACACATATTAATGCATTGACACTTGAATATTATATAATGCCTCTATTCAATCACAGAAAAAAGAGGGAGATTTTAATGAAGTTCTGGTTTTAAGAAATTGATAATAGTTATTGGCAATTCGTATCGATCGTATCGAGGCACAAATTATTCAAACCAGTAATCATGAGACCAAAGTTTATAAACCGAAAAATGTTTTATTGAACTTTGAAGAAAATATATTTTACACACATATTCTGTCCTGATAATGACCAAGCATGAATTCAAAAATATTAGCTAATGTTCACATGCCATCGATTTTGATAATGAGAGTGATTTGTGAAGGAAAAAGCCAAAAATGCTATTCACAGGGACTATAGTGATTCGAGAAAATCGTCCTGATCCCGATTCGATTTTTTTATTGATTCGATTAGTCTAGCCCTATAATGAATAACATGTTTCACTGGAAAGTTTTCACCTGATTATTTCTCAAGCTATTTTGTCAAGACAAAGTTAGAAATAAACAAAAATCACTGTATTTTGGTAATAAGCAAATCGATACCACAGCACAAAGTAGAAGCAACAAGCGTTGGTGATCAAATTGGATTTTGTACAATCGAAAAACAGCTGTCGGATATTTACTCTCTATCATAACCGCGCGGCAGACGTTGTCAATCTCATTTTAGTAACTTAATTTTTTCTGTGATTGTGCAATGGTTCAATACGAAATGTTCCTCACAAAACGCGTGTATATCGATCAGAATCGATCAGAATCGACATCGATCAGAAGTCGAACTCATTAACAGAAACCATCGGTACGTGTATTCGCTACCTATTCAAAGCAAATGGAATAAAATTAAAAAGAAAAGGTTTAAGGTGAAAAAAGAATATAAATTAAATAACCCATATATTATTGGTGAACGATACATACTAAATTAGCACCCTCTAACGCAAACTAATCTCTATAAAAGCCATTATATTATACAATTTAGAATATCATATATTGTATTCTTGGCAACAAAGGGTCGAGCGCAACATAAATTACGCAGTATTTGAATTTAACTTCCCTAGACAAAATAACACAATCAGCGCCTTATGTTATTCAGATTGAGTCACATACAGTTAATAAGGTTTATTTGAATCAGATTCGCCTGGGCAATATAACGATCATGAATTGCATAATATGAGATATTTTTACATATAGTGCGGTAGTTTATACAATCTAAGTGTCAGTTATATGCTATATTGAGAACCCTTCGGGTGATTTGTTTTATGCGTTGCTGCAGGCTTTGCTTCGTGTTAACTTTGCAAATGAGTCCATAAATAGCAATTTTAATATTAGAGACAAAATACTATTTCTCCGACACATAATCAAGCAAGGCTTTAAAGCCACAATACTAGTCTCGCCGATGCGTTGCATTACGTTTCGGACAACAAAGTGAAAACGGCCAATACCTGCCTGGAATATTTCATTTTTATTCTATGAATGTGTAAAAATTTTAAGAAATTAATTTGCTCAAATTTTTAGATTGATTCATTATCTGATCCTGTATGTTTGGGGTTCAGAATTGGGACTAAATGGACAGAAATAAGTAGTAGACAATCTTCCCCATATAAATATATATATTGGAAACAAATTTTAAAATAAAAGTCTGGGAATAAAACAACAAACAAATACTGATTCTCAACACTAGTGATTTTACGGAGGAAGAGATATGAAAATATATCATAATAATAGTATAATTTAGTGTAAATGGGAACTTTGAGCTTCGTATTCTATGCCGTATTTTCACCAGAAGATTGACGGTGTTTTATATTAAAACTTGGCGCCGGTTATCATTACAACAATTACGATAATTCCAACAACCACACCAGCTATTCAACCATTGCCTGGTTCAAAGCATTCGAAATGCTATTAGAGAGAAAGCATCCTATTGATCAATAATAGAAACTATTTATATGAATGGAAAATAAATAAATTTTCATTGTTATGCAGTATATTATAAATGGTTTAACGAAGTTATCCTATATAAAATATTGATATTCCAAATCTTCATCAATCAAATGATGCTATCTAAAATCACCTTTCATATACGAATTAAGGCAGTTGAGTTAAAAATAAATCATGATTTGTTTTACTCGAGCTCGATTTTTTCAAATGTGGGTGTTAAAAGTAAATCTCGAGTAACTGGAATTGTGTGCCAATCTTGAAAACTGAAAAAAATTTAGAATAACATTCTCATGTTCTTCAATTCTAAGCATTTTTTTCATTACAGAAGGTTGCTTATGACAAAGCTACAATTGAAATTTATAAAAATTATTAAAAGCGTTAGCGTGAAAAGATTTGGCTAGGAAATTGTCATATCTGAAGTTGTCTAGCGACCCTAGTTTCATAGTTAAGAGGACGATGCGAAAAGCTTTGGAGTCAATCATAAAGATGGCTTGTTATGGCTATTTTAGGCAATGGTCAAATACAGTCAATTTAGTGTTCTTATAGTTTTTTACACAAGTTGTAATTAAACCTGTGAGTCAATTTCAACTGCGTCATCTATATTTTATGGAATGTGAACAAAAACTTTTTTACCCAACTCTCTGTTTATTGAATATTCGAGAGTCCCTCTCACTCTAATTTACAGGCAAAAGTGGGATTCTAGGGAGCTTTGTGGTGCATGTAATAGGTCACTGTGACCAGTTTGGCGAATAGAACCATAGAAGGCGAGTTCAGGCAGTTGCATCCTGTGGAGTCGTTTAGCAATATAGTAATCAAGTTGATTTTTACACTCTATCAACTGCGGTGCACGTCTAACTCCAGAATACAACTCAGCTGCATAATTGGAGAATAACATATTTTGTTAAATTTGAGTCACTGATGGAAACGCCCAGACGATACGCGGTCCATCTATGATTTATGCCTGACAAAAAATACCTGACTAAGATGCAGTGTGATAGTGGACTGATATTTCAAGGCAAAGACAGTCTGAACAGACCGAATGGGTAAAATCGATAATTTTCTCAAAGGCATTCAAACCGGCCCGATCAAAGACCATATATTACCTATAGCTTCTTTTGAATGATATGCCATACCACAACCGTTCTGAAAAATCGCTTATTTTGAGCAATGCATTTTTCATACCTATTTCAGTAGTAACGAATACCAATAAGACAAGCCACCACGTTTTCGTGGAATTAAAACACTTGATTTAATTAAACAAACAAACCCAAATCCGATATAATACAATGCAATTAATTGAAGATAGGAGTAGATATAATGAATGAGGAGAATAAAAATTAAATGATGATAAAATGGCGCTTATAAAGATAACAGTTGTTTTGACGAAGCATTATTTGCAAAATTTGAAACAAACGTTTCGCGTAATTCACATTTGTTTACTTTTGGAAGAAAAAATTAAGTGAGATATAATCAACACTAGAAAATAAAAATTATTGCATAGAAATTGATTTGGGAAACTAGAACTAATGAAAAGAGTGTAATAAATGAATTCGGGTTTCCATTTTTTTTCTGGGTTCGGAAATGTAAAAATATATAACATAAAGACAAAATGGTACTTATTATTGTATTTGAATGTGGAGCATGTTGTATTCCCCCAATATATATATATACATATATATATCTATTTGGAAACACAACATGCTCACATTCAATATCCAAATATATATATATATATATGTATATATATATTATATAATATATCCAAATATATATATATATATATATATTATCATGACATGGTCGCCTCCTTAATGGCCCATATACTTCTATAAACACAGATATTCTATATAAAGAGAATGCATCTGCTAGGTGTCCGGCACGTAATGGTTGAAATTTTCATCGTGTAGAAAGACGCTGACAAAATGACCAATTGAATGATTTTCGGTATTTTAGCCCAGGTAAAATCCAATGAACTTAAACCAAATACACACCCAAATGCGTTTGCAGTTCAATTATACCAGCAGAACAAGAAAATTACGCGACATTCTCTGAACAAAAACTTCCAAACAAACAATGCGCACCATTAGCTTATCGTACGAAATACATAGGGAAAATGTGGGGGCCTCGACCATCATGAACAGAAAAGACAAAAAAATGAAGCTTGCAGTTTTTGAACGTAACTAAATTTATAATATATATATATATGAAATGTGTATATACTTAACAAATACAACCAGATCATGCTGCTAAATTTATTGCGACCATATATTTCGACCATTCAATTTATCCCCCAGTGAATAGTTCTGGACTATCTACTGACTACTACTATATACAGCCTTCTCTCCCGTCTGCAGACCAAGGGTATTTCTGCATAGAATCACACCATCCTTTACATCATCCTCACAATCAATATAATTACAAGACCATAAAATCTTAAAACACGAATTTCGGAATGTAAAGGGTTACTGCTTGATAGAGTACACTTAATGCCCTTCCTGGTTTATTTAAGTTTATAAGTATAACATATATAACTATAGCTTTCTCTAAAAGCTTCCTTTCAGAAATTGAAACAAAGCGACTTCAGACATCGATTAAGCTCTAGTACGTAATATCGAAAATGGAGGCGACGAATGTCAAATATTTGTTTTGGCCGCACTCGTCATAAGTCATTTTAAAGATTAGCACAGTGACATCTTTGTCATAGGAATTGTCATCTTTGTAAAACATATTATGTCACTACAAAAACAAAACACAGAAGAGATAATTTGCGTTCTGCCATATTCATGTGGTAACATTTATTAACATGGAATTTTTATTTAATGTGTATGTGACGAATGTTCACTAAAATAGTTTTGGGCAATAGACTGTAAGTCCTTAAAAAATGGAATGACCCGTTACATCGGCTTTGTTTGATCAGGGCAACTAGAGGACTATAACGTGTATCCATGAATAAAACCAGGCATATTGTAATTTATCACGTTATCGCTGAGAAATAGGATTTGAGATCCGTATACCATGAGTAAAGGTTGGGGGTTCCTTCTTGCCATAGGTTAATTATTCAATATTCATTCGATATCGGTTTTCTCATCGCACCGTGTTTCTTTATTCACACTTGTACTTTGGTGGTGCAGAGAAAGCTTCCGAAAAATTTATAGGCATAGCGAAGTGGGTAGTATTATGTGGCCCATGTATATACTCCCTATTCACTACAGATATTCTATATAAATGGGAATACATCTGCTCGGTGTCTGGCACGAAATGAATGGATTTTTTATCGTGTAGAAAAGACGCTCTCAAAAAGGCCAATTGAAGGATTTAGGTATTCATCACCCCAGGCAAAATCCAATGAACTTAAACCACATACTCGCCCCAATGCGTTTACAGCTCAATTAAACCAGCCGAACATAAAAAAAAAAAACACGCGGCATTCTCAGAACACTAATTACGTGAAATCAACTAAAAAATAAAACGGCGTTTGCTGCATGTAATCCAAAAAAAACTTCTAAACAACCAATACTCATCCTTAGCTTATTGTACGATAAATCAGAGGGAAAATGTATGGGCCCTCGAACATCCTGAATAGAAAAGGCACAAAAAAACAAAGCTTGAAGTTTGAACGTATCTAAATTATAATATATATATACTTAACAAATACAACCAGATCATGCTGCTAAATTTATTGAGCCATATTTTTACCATTCAATTTATTCCCCCAGTGAATAGTTTCAAGACTCTCTATACTGCCTTCTCTCCCGTCTGCAAACCAAGGGTATTTATCATAGGGCCGCCATCATTTAGTATCATTCCTCTTAATCAAAATAATGACATGTACATAAAATCTCAAACACGATTTGCTTGGAATGAAAGAACTGTTAGAATAGATCACAACTATTGCCCTTGCTGATTTTCATGTTTTCATAAATATCATAAATATTTATAACACTTTCTCTAAAAGTTTCCTTTCAAATTGAAAACCAAAGCGACTTACATCATTAACCTCTAGTACGTAATATCGAAAATGTCGGCGACGAATGTCAAATATTTGATTTGACGCACTCGTCATAAGTCACACACATAGATCAACACATTGACAGTGAATTGTCATCCTTTGTAAACATAATATGTCACTACAAAATTACAGAAAAATTTATAAAGAATTGAATTATGAAGGGAAAATATTGAGCAACGATACTAAAACTGAGTCCAACTATATACATCCGCATTTATGACTCCAAAACTGAACATACCAATTATTCTAAGTATCCGGACAAACATCTTGTGTGTTTTTTTTAATTCTAGGGAGCGTCAATATTAAGATTTTATATACAATAGTGAAATGATTGGCTAAATAACCTTATTAAAAGCGAACAAGACAGCTGTTGGTGGAGCAGATCTTGTTTGAAAATTTTTTAAATAAAAACAGCGAATATACGTCAAATTCACGGATAGTATTGGAGATTAGCATATAATCAACAAAGTTTTATTATAAAACATATATAGTGAATAACCGTCGATAATTTGTTCTCTACCAAAATTATGTGGTAACTTTTAATTAACATAAAATTTGTATTTTTTTTATGCGTATGTGATGAATGTTTCACTAAAAGAGTTTTGGGCAATAGAACAGTAAGTCATTTAATTGGAATGACCATAACATCGGATTTATATACATTTTTTATTGCAAAAGTGGTTCAATCCCAATTATTGTAAAATCCAACAAAAACAACAGTTATTAGAAAATAACCAGCCAATCCATGAAAGGAGAATGTTAAAGAAACTGTTGTAACATAAATGGAGTTGCTTGTTACATTCAAGTCAAACTGCATATGTTTACCAATTAGTTCCTCCTATCCGTATGTACATCGGTTTTCGGTTAAAAATAACCAGGTCTTCGGACTGTGCGCCGTTTCTCAGCTTTACTTGTTATCGACTACCTGTTTGTCAAATGTGTGTTCCTGTGTCAAAACCGTTCAAACTAAAGTATCCGCAGTGTACTATTGTTTTTTTTTCTGTACAATATCGTTTATACAATGTACTCTCTTTAAATACATTCATAGATAAAGATGACCTCAGTGTTTGAATGAGGCACTTCACTTTTGTTTGAAAATTCAAGTAAATAGCAATACAAGTTATATGGCCTGACATTTTAAGTTATGCAAAACAGGATTTTACAGACAACCACAAAAAATAGAACATCAAGTCAGTCACCCACTGCACAATTCTGGGTTCTCAATTCAGGCCGAGTTGCAGTTTGATTATTTATTTTTTTTGATGATGTGGGCCCTACATATGTATTCGTATTGTATTACTCATTATGATTTCTTGGTCAATTGTAATCAAGGCTTGTAAAAATAAAAATCCAATAGATAGTGAAGATGCTAGTGAAAAGTAGAGGTCAATCAAAAGTTACATGTACTTTGAAAACCTGATAAATTTAATCACAATTATACCTTGGGAATCGACATATTTCCAGCAAAGAGAAACAATGATAGCAGTCAATAAAATATTATGCATTTTCGCCATTAATTTACACTATTAAATGTTATTCGGGATGCCAACTTGGCTGCAATACAAGACGAATTGTTGAACAAATAATTAATACAGAAAGCAATTTGTATCTTTGGGCTTAAAGCTTTTCAGGAGAAAAAATTAGCTAAATACTAGAATGAATTATGTAACAAAATTATACTAACGAAATACAACCTCATCTTCTCGCCGATTCGACAGGTATGTTGGACGTTTCTAAAGTCCAATGTAGTCGTAATATAAAATACATGATTTGATGCAACGATGAGACATCCGTTAATGTGTGGACCATGCAAGGCGGATAATAAATAAACTAGATGTCCAATTTGATCGTAAACGGAAATGCTAATTAATAATAACTTACAGTAAATACACAAGCACAATTAGGAAGAATTCTCAAGCATTGGGCATTAACTTACAACGTTTTGTTTTTGTCGATAATTACTTCGGTAATATCCAATGCTACTAGTACAGTCGGTAGAATACACGGTGAATTACAGTACCATTATAATTAACTTATATTTGAAACGTTCAAATGATCTGTATTTTAAAACAAAAACAATTGTTTGGTTGTGTATAACGTTTGTCCATCAGTAGAATTTCTAGATAAGTTAAAATTAAGTAGAGAAAGAGGTTGGAATAAATTGCAGTGAATACTACAGGGAAAAAAAGCAATGGAGACCAGAAACCATTCGTGAAAACTTCAATACCAGTACTGGTTGGGTCTATATTCAAATGAGAAATGCCATCACGCTTAAATAGATGTGATCATGTGGCAATTCTATCCACTACAAATTTAAGAATCGTTTCATTCTAAGTCAGCTCAATTTGGGTTTTCATAAAAAAGTGACAATTATTGGTCTCTCTATCATAATCATGCTGGCTGATTTTTAATAGCATAAATTCCGTCAAATCAACTACATCCACTTTGGGGAATTGATCTTGTCACATCGTGTAACGTATGGAGATTACAAGTGGGCACTGACTTTTTCGGAGTCAATTCTGCCTTTTCGCCCATTAAAATATCGCCAACTTAAAAACGCCAAGATATTCTCAACCTTAACCTTTTTTATCACAGAGGTGCTCGCAATGGGGGAATACTCAAATTGTGATACAGGAACCGTGGATAGGGAGAGAGAGGCATCCTTTCCACAACCAGAGTATTTTATTGTAATATTCTCATTTATGAATAATTTATTTTAATTTTAATAAAAAATAATATGGGGTCACTGTTGGTAATAACTTGATCACGAGTCTTATCTATCATTTTTACCCCATTCGTCAAAGCAATTTTTCATGATGATTTGTTTTATTTATATTTGACATTAAAACCACCAGTGTAGAGAGAGCTACAATAAATTATAAAAATGAAGGAAGATTTAAGGATCTTTATCCACAAAAGATAATTTTTTGACAAGAGTCGGGAGAGCTATGTAGGATTAACTCAGAGATTTGCGACTTCAGAATGATTCGAATTTACTAGTTGTGTCCTATTGCGGTGAGCTAACAATGTTAGTTTAACAAAACGAGAAAATACGATAACACTGAATCTAACCAATCATACTAGACTACAATTCTGAAAAAAAAACTGTAATCAAACTGTAATATCACATATACTATTACTGATTAGTTTGTAAACATCAATTTTATTGATATCTATTTCACAAATCAATATTTCTAAGAACTGCCTCACGAAAATATTTGCGTTTCTTCTCTCCGAGAAAACGACTATGAAAGCTGGAAACGTATTAAAGCCGAAATATGGCCAATTGACAAACATCATAAAAAATCATAATTTAAGCTCGTTTTAATATTTTATATTATTAAATATTATTAACTCTTATCTAAAACATTTAAAAAAGAAGGTAAGTTACATAATTTTCTACGGGAGAATAAATACAAAATACAAATAAATACAAATTAAATAAAATTTCAAGACCAAATACCAAAAGTTCAATATAGAGAACAAGCAGCAACACAAATATCAACTGAGAAATTATTTAGTTTACCATCATTTTTTTATCGTTTACATTTGCAAAATTTAGCTTTGTATTCCTCATTGAAGTCAAGAGATTAATAAGTTTACATATATATTTTGGTTTTAGCCATTGGAATTATTCTTTTACGTGTCACAATAATTGATCAGAACAAACTATGGCATCAGGTAATCAGAGAGTATACGGCAATCAGGGTCCTCCCTCCAGATATTTGCTAATTATTAAACAAGAAATTATTGCATCGGTGAAAAAATACACTGTAACAAAAGTACAGTGAATTTACTGATTATTTTGAAGTAAAATTGCAAAGTTAAAAAAACGCCATGATGATGATAATTATGTCAATTATGGGCTATTGATGGACCGCATCTTCGAGGTGCCGTGCCAATCAACATCCCATATTATATACATCAAAAAGTCAATTTTTAAAATTTTTTTAATACCACAAGTGAAAAATTACTGTCAAATACCAATGATTTTATAAGATTTTTTTACAGTTGTACCTCGGGTGTAAAGTTCAGGAAACATCGTGAAAACGCAAATTTTTGATTTACCCTTTTTATTTTGTATTGCCCAAGAACTTGGTCAAACAAAAATTTTGGTGTTGCCTAATCTCTGATTAATCGATTTATTATCGTGACCCAGTATGTGAGGTCTTTGAGAATTGTCTCCTCCTTATTTTTGTTTTATGTCGTCAATGATGCGACTAAATGGACAGAAAGTAGTGGTAGACGGTCTTTTTTATTACCTTTTGTACACCACTCAAATGAGTTTGTTTTACTGGTTCAGTCGTCCCAGGAGAAAACTTCCAAGTTCAGAGATAACTTATGCCTTACTACAATTTTGTAGTCGTATCTTTGCCGTTCACGAGGTGTTAGATTGGTTTTATGTAGGGCGCGTACTGATGGCTATTTTTTTCGAAAGGAGGATTAAAAATGACAAATCAGTGTAATGAAAGGACGAGCACTCATGATTTTAATTCTACTGTGGATATCAAAAAAAGCACATATATACAGTTTATGACAATAATAGTAAAAATTAAGTGTAAATGAAAATTACGAGCTTCATATTCTAAGCATAGTTATTTCATCAGAAGTTTGTAAAACAAACATTCTCGTAACCCAGGTAGAGGAATTCGATTCATAAAACATGTGATGGATCTCTAAAATATAAATAATAAGTAATTAATGGTAAAATTGAAAATATTCAATCTGACTAGTTTATAGATTAGCAGGTTAGCTTATGCTAATTTTTTATACAGATATTACTTTATGTATTCCCATTAGCCAGAAAGTTCTTGAAATATTTAATGGCCGTTTTTTGCAAAATCGTCTTTCGACAAAAAAGAGTTATTAGTATCCTACCGAAATTTGGCAATATATGTTTCAAGTTGACCTCATTCTTTTTATACGTCACTCAAAATCTACGTTTCTAATCAAATCTCAACTACTGAGTTTTTTTGATTCTACTCTCTTGTTGCTGCAGATTAAAAATGTTGAATCCATTTAGACTACCTCTTCGTTATTCTTTGGTTTTTTCTGTATTTCGAAACAGCCTGATATCCGCCGTTTTCATATAATAGTTGTATCTCGATATCTTTCTGTCATTTGTGAAGATTCCATATTTGAGTCTGCCCGTTTACCGGCGTTTTATATAAAACGTAGTTCCAATTACCAATGCCACAGCCAATTACATATTCCGACCAACAACTCCCAGCTATCGCAAAACTTTACCTAGTTAATAATAATCATAATGATGTTTGACCTTGGAAAGAAATTATAAATGTTTTTATGTCCTGTGCAAGTGAGTTTTCCAAATCGAATAAAAATAAAAATTAAATTGCCCTGTATAGAAAAATTTATGCCTCAAATCATTATCACAATATATTCAAAATGGTTTTCGAATTGTTCTCATCTGAATACAGTTTCCCACATATATTTGTCCGAATTATGAATTGTATTTGAATAAAGTAAAACGCGGTATTTGAATTTGCAATCATTGCATATGCTACGCATATGCACCACCCATATTTTTCAGACAGGGCGGGAAAAAAAAAAAAAAAAAAATAATGGTACTTGTAACAAATTAAGTTTTCAAGTATTTCGGATGAGAGATATTGGCAAGCTCGATATGAGGAATTGCCCGTTGTTGACCAATTTTGAGAAAGACTTACATACAAGTTAAAT